>MJUU01063617.1:86634-98662 GCA_002080025.1 Modiolus philippinarum | reverse complement strand
GAGTACACCCAATTGGATTTGAAAACGTACATGTGCGTTGAATTGTGTGATTATCAGTAAATGTAGATTAATTTCAATTGTGGATTACTAATACAATTATGCAGTTGAATATGTAAGTGCATTTTATATTTCATACTAATTTCACGTACTTGTACAGTATTTTGGAGAAATAACTTTCCGTTTATATATTAACAGGCTTCATTGACAGGAAACGAAAGAAAAAAAACAATTTATGTTCAAATCGTGCAATAAGTAGACCAGGCGACCATTCTGGTATTCGTTGAAATTGATCTTTTAAATAGAAGACAAATGTTTAAATGCCTATTAAGTTGAAAATAAAATACTGTTAAGAAAATCGTTTGGAATCTTTTATATATTTGTGTACACATAAAAATACCGATTTGTTAATTTCATCGTTTAGTAATTCATTTCCATACAATAACAATTCTAAATTTATAACTGTCTCGCCTAAATCTAAACTATTAATCTCGGTAAATCAGGTAGTTCTTATCTGATTATATAGTGCACAAGACAAGAAATAATGTTGTGCACTTTCAATTAAACAACCACATGAACAAAAGGAGTTCGGAACTAAATTTGAATAAAATAAATCGCCATTTAGCGAACTACAGTTGATAATCTAGACACGAGCTGGGAAATATTATGACCATAACGTAAATTATAACTATTGTTTTCAGCGACTGTAGGTGGTACAAGTTCTGTTAGGTAGTTAGGCGCTTGATCATTTAATATTTTATAAAATAAAAGTAACTTTTTAACCTCCCTCCACATTTCCTGTATATGGGGTAATAAAAAATACCAAAGAGTACTGTCAATAACCAAAGTCCATGATGTAAAAAGACAAAGCATGTGGAAACGTCCTGATAAATTGTCTACCAGGAATGGTCTTTACTTGGTAAGAAAACATCGAGAAAAATGGTAGGTTAACACGGTTTTATGATGCCCCAAACCTCTCCTCTATGGCAATAGTGTCCGTTGATAACCCAATAGCAATTGCTAATGAAAGGTTGTAGAAAAAAAAGAAATGATCATCCCGGTATTAGGTAAAAAATGAATCTTGAATATGATTTTAAACCGAAACTTCAATTTTTTCCAAAAGGGACTTGTATTTTTTGAAAAACTTTTTTTTAATAATCGAATGCGACAGAATTTTTTGAAGCTTTGCTTAATGAGGCGGTAACGCAGATAAATAATTGTAATGTGGAAGTCTGTAAAATTTGTGACAGCTCTCGCGTAACGAATTAACTTGGAAGCATACACTCCGTAAGCAGGAGAAGTTCGGATATTATAGTCCATGTAAGAGAAATTGATAATTGTGGTACTATGATCCTCCCTTCTTTGGTACATTTTAGTACTTAGATGACAATCTTTGTCGAATTCGAAATGTAAGTCAAGAAAAAGTTGTACATCCAGTGCTAGTGATTTCTGTCGTTTCCTTTTTGCTGTGGGATATATCAATAGGATGCATTGAGCAAAAGATGTTTTAATAATCGAAAGAACTTCATCAATGTATCTAGAAGTGAAATTAAACGATCTAACATCTTTAATCTTATGATCTTTTAGTCCCTACTGAAATTCAGTCCGTAAGAATATAAAAACAAGTCTGCGAGTAGAGGAGCACAATTATTGCCTATTGGTATACCTACTTGATGCTGATAAAGAGCCCTCCAAATGTGACAAATGGGGGTAATTACAAAACAAAAAACAAATCAGGTGGAAACCAATGGAAAAAATGTTGACCGCAATGGGCTTGACTTGGTACAGGCATTTCAATAGAAATGTTGGGTTCAACTGGTTTAATCAATAAGAAAATCAAGTATACTGCTCACCTGTTAAATATTTCTAATATGAATTTATAGCCTAATACATTTTTTTTTATTAAATTGGCAAAGGCATTTTGAGTGATACTATTGGTTTGTGATTTTAGTTTATCAGAAGGAAGCGTGATATACTGGTTGAAATAACTAATGCTTTGGGAGAATGTATTTGATAAAATAAACGGGATCTAAGGTGGCTTGAGGGACTAAAATAAAACGATAGCCTGTTCTTATTTTTCCATTAAAATATTATAAAATGCACTTCATAATTTTAGTGAAAAAACAAAATGTCACCAAACTTCTTTTTAGATGAGAAGCGTCCAAAACTAGCAAAGTTTTGATATTTTGATAAAGTCTGCGTGTATATAAGGAGAAAATACAATTAAATTTTTTATATGAATGAAACTTTAGATTTTGGTAAAATTGTAGTATATAAGTGTGCTTAAAAATCACTTTCTCCATGATAATTATGTTATTGTACCAGCTGACAAAGCCCAAAACAGCATCATATTTATCTACAAAAGGCACTACACTGACTCCTTAATGAAGGAGATCATCATTTACAAAATATTTGGTAACCCTAGATACAAAACTCTCCAACATACCAAGGGAGGACATAATTAACAATCACAAATCAGTATTGTCTTCTTTTGGTATCAATTTGAGTGACAGAAAATACATCCTGCCTTGTATATACTGGGTACCTAAGTTACAAAAAGCGCTTAGAAACAAAGATACATGTACATTGCTAGGTCTGCCAAATGCACAACAAAACCCTATACGCTCCTAACTTCATTATTTACTGTAATGGATATATGGATTTCGGTATATGGCTTTCTAATATTTTGTTTTATCTGCACCGAAGAGACATAAGTTGTCGAAATGCAACTTCGGTATTGTGCTATTTATTACCACTGGGCCGATGCCTCTGCTGGTGGACTATTAGTACCCGAGGGTATTCACTAACCCAGTAGCCAGTACTTCGGTGCTTGCCTGAAAACAGATTTTATTTGGAAACTTGCAATATCTAAATTTGACAAACTCTTGTTCAAAACTAAGGAATATCTCCCTCTTGCATAGCTCTGTTCTCAGCTGATTTTGGCGTTTCTATTTCGATCTTATCGGTAATTTTTTCTCTATCAATCTTTACACATATTTCGGTATATGGATTTCCAAGTGTTTTGATTTGATCTGCACTGAAGAGATATAAGTTTTCGAAATGCGCATATGCAGAATCTAAATTAAGAGTATTTAAGGTATATTATTATTTTAATGCATTTAATTGCAAACTATTCAACCCGAAGAGACATAAAACACATTTGGATACTTAAAAATTCGAATAATTTATAAAGAATGTTAAGAGGGTTCTAGTGTCAAAAACAGCACATCCAGGTAGCGCATCTGGTGAATATTGGAATTTAACATTAAATTTTGTAAAAATGGTTCTGAATGGATTATTGATATTAAATAGAATAAATAGGCAAACTATATTTATGATATGTCCGGTTAATAAGAAAAAAAATAGAGGACAAGCAAAATTTATCATAGATGACCATAGATATATTATTTACATCTGGTGACAAACTTGAAGGATGGCGTACACATTTTGCCAGGTTAGCCGAGAAAGGTCAATCAGACAATACCCATTTAAACACAGTTGACAGTGGATACATGCTAGGCATATTATTGATGTATGTAGAGCCAAATGTAAACATCAAGAAGTAACTATTAATGAAATTGAAAAGGCAGTTATAAATCTAAAGAGGGATAAAGCACCTGACTGTCATGGATTAACAGCGAAGAATCTTTTGTATGGAGGACACATTTTACTATAGTACTTACAGAAGGTAATTAATAAGTCATTCGAGCTGTGCTTTATACCGAACAATTTGAAAATTGGAATACTTAGGCCATTATATCAAAAATAAGGGCAATAAGAATGAATAAAAAAACTATAAAGGAATTACTATCACTCCAATATTATCAAAAATTATTGAAATTGTAGCCAAATTCAGACTTAAGTTTGTCTTTTATTGCAGTGTGGAGTTGGTAAAACAATTCCCCGTGGTAGAGATGTATGCTCTTTAGTTTTCTTAGATATGGTGTACTTGTACATGAGATAATATCTCATGTGTACACTTTGTTCAATTACTATTAGCTAAATTTATGTAAATTTTAAAACCGAAGGATTGACTCCCTCCATCGTAGTTTTGTCCTTTGAAAAATTTGATGTTACTGATTGTTCGGATTTCATTTGGTTTTATGCATTTAAAACATTTTTTGAATATGAATTTCCTTTGTTTGGGTTCTAGTGCTGCTGATGAGGAATAAATTTCCGAAATGGCCATACAGCTCATTAAAATTATTGCAGTTGGAGTTACAGTGTAACATATGTGTTATGGTCTCATGTTCACTTACTCCATATCTTTTCGTAAAATATTTAAGTCACAAATAGAAGATTTTCAAAATAGCTTACCAAGAGGTTTTACTGAAAAAGCATCTCCATTATACAGTTCACTTATAATGGAACAGGTAATTAGAGAAAATAAAAATTCCAAACACAATCCTTGTCTTACGGGATGCAAAGGCTGCGTTCGATGGGGTCCGCCATACAAATTTATATAAAAATATATGTTGCGCAGTGGCCACAAATTAATGTAAATAAACAAAGTAAAAATGGTAAGGTAGGCCACAATTAAAAAAAAACAGTATGTAACTGTCCTTTTACAAACTAGTGCGGGTGAGAAATAACGACAGTTCCTCAAACAAAAAGTATCCACTTTCTCGGGACTGTTCGACCCTTTGGCATTAATGTTAAGAAATAGTCCATTTTATAATTTTACGTTTTTCTTTGAAATTACTGGATTACACAGTAAGGAATACAAATGTTTAATTTTCTTTTTGGAATAAGTTCAAGATTAAACATGATTTTTACAGGTGATTTTTGTTACACGTTAGTTAGTAGTTTTCTCTTTTATCCTTTACAACTTTTTCCGTTTTTTTGTCCCGTTTCTGCCTAGAAGAAGGCCGTATTGTCCGGAACGTTAGGCAAAATCTTCTCACCCGTTTTGGATATTTTTAGCTGTTTTTTAGTTTGTATATTTGGTTTAATTTTACTTTTTAATTGTGGCCTACTATTTTTACTCTGTTTCTGTACTATAAACGTTGATAGAAGATATTCATATTTAGTGATGGGTTAAGATTTGGTCTATTTGTTAAACATCAAACGGATTCACACAAAACGCATACAGAGGAGAATGTCATTGCAATGTTATGAGTAATGATTTATAGCATATTTGTAGAATTTAGAGGACAAGCCTTCCAGCAGACAATAGGGATACCTATGGTGACTAATTGTGCGCCAATTTTAGCATGATAAACCAGGTTCATACAAGGGCTGGCAAAAAAGACAATAAGCTAGCCAAGTACTCTAATTTCAGCTTCGTTATATAGATGATGTTCTTTATTAAAAATCCTCAATTTAAGGATAACCTTCATCTTATATAGGGAAATTAAAGAGACCACTGATATTACTTTTGGCATCTCATTTCCATCCATTTCAAATATATCTTCAGCGAAGTCTCTTGTCTTCTTATTCATTGTTCTTAGCAATACACTTTTTGTAGGTTGCAGATGGTAAGCTTCTCTGTGACTATAATCTGTGGCCATGTTGATTAATATCTGTGCATCTTGATGTGATGTTGCAGTCAGAGTTATGTCATCAGCACAGACTGGTGCACAACAGTTTATATTGCCAAGATTACCCATCATCAAGGTTAAGATTACCCATCATCATCATCATACTTGGAACTATACATCTACATTGACAACTCGTGGACGTTTGCAAACAAATCATTACGACTAGCGGGATGATTTCGACTTTCCAATAGTGAAATATCCCTTTTTTTTAGCCGTAAAATCTCCACCTCTCCGGCATATGGCTTCTACATTTCACAACCCATTCGCTATTGCCGTGCCTGTATTTTGTACAGCGATTTTGTCAACAGACTTCAACTTTATGCAACTAACAATGAAATGCTCAATCGTTTCATCACTGCATTCGCACAGTAACATTTAGCTGTTCGAGTTGTTATGTTGGAAAAGTAGCTCGATGGCTCTGTAGAATGTATGTTCCTGTAGCTATTCTCAGTTTGTTTGCTCATCTAGGTACTTCGTGCGGATTTGTAGTAAGAAGGGAAGCTATCGGATGTACTTGTCCTGCAATGTATAGCCATCTCAACGTGGAATACAGCTCTTTCTGATACATATAGAATAATGGAAGTTTTGTTTTTGATAACAAGGGGCTCGTCCATTATTCTAAAATTTCTATTATTATTTTTTTTATCATTTTAAATATGGCTAATGCAGTAGTCGGATCTAGTCCATTCTCCCATGTAATCCTGTTGCCATTAGACTGTAAACCGACCTTCTGGCCTTTTTGATATAATTTCTTCTGCTACAGTCTGCATAGTATTGCATGATGATCTCACGACTCCGATATGGGTACTTTTTTTTCTACTTTTGGCATCTCATTTCCATCCATTTCAAATATATCTTCAGCGAAGTCTCTTGTCTTCTTATTCATTGTGGTCTTAGCAATACACTTTTTGTAGGTTGCAGATGGTAAGCTTCTCTGTGACTATAATCTGTGGCCATGTTGATTAATATCTGTGCATCTTGATGTGATGTTGCAGTCAGAGTTATGTCATCAGCACAGACTGGTGCACAACAGTTTATATTGCCAATTTTACACCCTGACTGTGTGTAACAAAGTTCATCTATTAGCTGATTTATATAGATCTTGTAGAGGTCAGCACTTAAAGAGCCACCCTGGCGTACTCCTTGTTCTATGTTGAATGGTAAGAGTTCTTTCCGTCCAATCAAACCACCGACACAGCATTTTGGTATAAGTTATAAAACAGTAATATAATTTGTTCATAGTGATACAACTTCCTGACGAGATTTGTATGGCGGACCACATCGAACGCAGCCTTTGCATCCAGTAAGACAAGGATTGTTTTTGGAATCTCAATTTTCTCTTATTACCTCTTCCATAATAAGTGAACTGTATAATGGAGACGCTTTTTCAGTAAAACCTCTTTGTAATATATGTGTGATTAAAGTCTGAATTTGGCTACAATTTCAATAATTTTTGATAATATTGGAGTGATAGTAATTCCTCTATAGTTTTTTTTATTCATTCTTATTGCCCTTATTTTTGATATAATGGACTAAGTATTCCAATTTTCAAATTGTGCGGTATAAAGCACAACTCGAATGACTTTTCAATTACCTTCTGTAAGTACTGTAGTAAAATGTGTCCGCCATACAAAAGATTCTTCGCTGTTAATCCATGACAGGCAGGTGCTTTATTCCTCTTTAGATTTATAACTGCCTTTTCAATTTCTTCAATAGTTTGCAAACAAAACATTACGACTTGATCTACATACATCAATAATATGCCTAGCATGTATTCACTGTCAACTTTGTTTAAATGGGTATTGTCTGATTGACCTTTCTCGGCTAACCTGGCAAAATGTGTACGCCATCCTTCAAGTTTGTCACCAGATGTAAATAATATATCTCCAATATTCAGGTCATCTATGATAAATTTTGCTTGTCCTCTATTTTTTCTTATTAACCGGACATATCATAAATATAGTTTGCCTATTTATTTCATCTAATATCAATAATCTATTCAGAACCATTTTTACAAAATTTAATGTTAAATTCCAATATTCACCAGATGCGCTACCTGGATGTGCTGTTTTTGACACTAGAACCCTCTTAACATTCTTTATAAATTATTCGAATTTTTAAGTATCCAAATGTGTTTTATGTCTCTTCGGGCTGAATAGTTTGCAATTAAATGCAGTAAAATAATAATATACCTTAGTTACTGTTAATTTAGATTCTGCATACGCGCATTTCTGCAACTTATGTCTCTTCAGTGCAGATCAAATCAAAACACTTGGAAATCCATTTACCGAAATATGTATAAAATCTGATAGAAAACAAATTACCAATAGGGTCTAGATAAAAAGATAGCTTAAGGTTTATCCTTAAAGGAAGAATATGAAATTATTAATTTCAAAGATATGTGTATAGGCCTTTTCAAAAAATCATTTGGTCCGCTCTTCGGTTTCAGCATTTTAATACAATGAAACTGTTCTGGTTATGAACCCAACACTAGAGGTGTTGTTCATTCTGTACACAGTTCATAACACTGTCCATATCTAGATTATTATGTCATTGATTACTGTGACACTGCACTAATTTTGAAGTTGTGTATTGTTAGCCAACCATACGAGTGAAAACCGGAAACGAAGACTGTTTGTATCTCCATTTCATGTAAGAGTTCTAATCCAGGAAAAGAAAAAAGGCTTTACAAAAAGGGCAATTTCAATCATTAAAATGATCTACCGTTGTCAAGGTATAAAAATGGGTGGTATTATACCTGTTAACGCCTATTTGTTCCGCATAACAAAACTTCCTTTGGAACAAAAATTATTAACTAGGGATAGCCACGAGTATACGAATACTCGATTACTCGTTTGGAAGTCAAGTACTCGAGTACAATATTTTGCTCGAGTACTCTTAATATTTTAAAATTGGTGGATAATTCCTTGATTTCAGTCAGCAATTTTAACTATTTTTTCGATATTTTTCTTCCTATGCTAAACGTTTACTTGTATCATTGTTTATTTTCAAAGTCGATCTATCTGCAAGTACTTGATATATCTGTGTTCCCTGCCATATATTACGCAGTTTTATATAATTTATTCATCAAATATTTAATTTTAAATCCAAAGAAGTTCGCGACATTAAGCATTTCAAAATTATTAATCACTTTTATTCTGAAAAACAATTAATACAAAATATCTGTCTGAGCAGATTTTCAGTCATACGATGAATATTTTGAAACATTACACCTTAATTAAAGGACCTTCGACACAGCGGAAAAAAATTTTTTTCAGGATGACAGCACTGATTTATATTTTATTAGAAAGACCTTTCATCAACGTAATCATAAAAACACGAAAGCAATTTCGACAGTAAAGCCGTAAGCCGATTGTTTGCCCATTAGTTTTAGATTATTTTACTGTGCAAAAGATGGTTAACTTTAGTACTCATTCGAATTGACAATGAAAACATGCTTAATGAAAAAAGATGAACCTGAAAAGTTTCATTGAAAAGCCTGTCCTAGTCTAATATTAAACGAACTAGCGGTATTCTATATCACTTTTGATTATTCCAGTACTCGCGAGTATTTGTACCGTGTGCCCGAGTATAAATTTTGCAGATATTTTGCCACCCCTATTATAAACATTGGCATGATATTTTTTCGTTTTGGAACAATTATTATGTAAATATTTGAAATATAAATTATACTTTATGCATAGCCGTATTTCACTTCATCCATGCTTTAGAAAATTGTGAGGGTTATAATCTCTTGTGTTACAAATGTAATTTGATAGAGTTATTTGTCATTGAAAATGAAGATTTTGAGCTTGCAGAAAAAAATACAGGAGATGATTTAATGTTTTACTCGAGTACTCCAATATTTAGATTATTCAGACTCACATTTCTATATTGTGAAACCTGCAGCAAAAAATGTGCTCGCACAAGTGTGTATATATATGGAGATCCCGATTTCCCCTTCTATGCATTCCAAGATCCTGATGCCAGGTGCCGGATGAACACATCACAATTATGATAATTCGTTTGGGAATGTCTTACCTAGATCTAAAACACCGGCTAATACAGACTTCAAAGATTGTGATCTCACTCTGCCAGTTTAATTTGAATTTGTTGACGATCCCGCATGCATGACCACAACAGACATTGATGTAGAGTTGTTCAACATTAGCAAAGCATTCATTTCAAACCGGTACTTAGGGTCGTCTTGAACTTACTTTGAGGTATAAGCAAAGCTCATTCTTGAAGGCCTCATGGGAACTTAAAGATGAAGAAACAACCAAAAAGAATTCTTTCTTTGCTTGGTTCTACCATTCTTCCATTAACAATGAAAGGATATTGGGTAAATGCTCATGAGACAAAGTCTCTTCAAACATGTGTTCTTACAACTGCTGTCATCCGTTGCCGGACAAAAATATAAAAAAAAAGATCGTAAAAGACAATCACAATATATAAACAACCACGTGCACAGGGCATCCATCGAGTCGAGTGCAAAAAAACTTGGCATTATAGAACTAAAAATGTATGCAGAGGATAGTCAGAATAACATTGGTAAATTACAAAAAATAAATAAAAAAATGCCAAAATTGGAAGTCTGATGGTGTATCCATATGCGATATTCTCTCAAGAACAAGTATACCATTACTAGATATATATCTTTTTACGAGACTCCACTACGCAGGAGAGACAGACTCAAGTCCTAAATTAACAATGAATGGATATTGAGTAAATGCACATGAGACAAAGTCTTTACAAATAGATGATTAAACCAAGCAATGGAACAACACTTATTTTTGTTCTTCATCTGGATGTCACCATGAGGCCTTCAGCAATGAGCTATGCTCATACCTTGAAGTAAGTTCAAGACGGTTTGTGCGGAATACATTGCTAAATGTCGAGCAACACTACATCCATGTATTTTCTCTTCTGTTCATAGCTGCGGGGTTGTCAGCAAACATTAAAATAACTGGCAAAGCGTCCTTACAACTTCCGTCATCCGTTGCATGACAAAAAGACTCATAAAAGACAATCACAACATAGAAACTACCATAAGGAACTCATCGATTCGACTGCAAGAAAACTTTGCATAATAATAGTAATAGCTGCGTTCATGAATTTTTCTCACGGATAGAAAAAAGTGAAATTATTCACCCAAATATGATATAAATGGATACAAAATGGTACAACTCACAAACTTATAATATGTATTTTAAATCTTAAAATGAACTGTAGCTATCATTTGAACAATTGTGCCATAAGAAGTGAAATCTGACTCTGTCAACGTAGGGGTATTGTTCGAAGTTTTGAAATATGGGTTCGGAGAGTGACTTTTTAGAGCTGAAAAGTTTAATGGTTGAGGTCAGTACAACTTTAAAAACGTTCGACTCAAAGTTAGACAATGTGGAACGAAAATTAATAAGAATGGTAGATGAAGTAAGGTCAGAGGTCAAAGCAATAAATGGTTCAAATGAGATAGCACAAAAAGAGATTAAGGATTTGAGGGGTGAAGACGATGAGCTAGCGCGAGGTGTTCAACATATTGAGTATCAACTTAATACGTTAGAAGTAGGGAAAATGGAACTGATGAGACAAGGTTTAAAACGCAAGATTAATACTTTAAATGATAAGCTCCTTTTATTGGAAAAGCACGAGCGTAAATACAATGTTCTTGTTTATGGCATACCTCAAACAAGTGAGGAGAACATAGTTGAAACAATAAAAAAAATTATGACTAAAGATTAAGAAATCAGTGCCGCCAAAGTTGATTCTATGATCATTGCTAACACTCATCGTATTCCTATGAAAAGGGAAAAGAAACATAATGAACCAGACCCATTTATCATCAGATTTGTCCACTTTGCTGATAAAAAGTTTTTTATGTCAAAAGGGTTCAAACTGGCCGGGAAAAAATGCGCATTTTGGACGACCTTCCAACCATTATGAAAATGATGAGGAATGAACTTGCAAGCATTGCGTATACTATAAGAAAGGATGAAAAATTACAAACACGTATTCGTGACATAGGAACACACATGTACTTAGAAATCAGATTGAATGCAAAAGATGCCTGGCATCTTAGAAAAGATTTCCAGGCTAACATGGAAAATTAAATACATTTCGCACAATTATAATATTTTTATACTTATTGTTTGAAATATTTATTGACAAATATACAAATGATGCTAACTTTATTTCTTCTATTGTAGGTATGAAAGTACTAGTAAGTGTATCTGTGTAAATATATGTGGCCTTATATGTTTGCTTTAGTTTTTTGTTTGTTGTTATAGCTTATTTTGAAGTTTGCTTTTTGTCTGCTTTTTTGTTTGCCTTTGCTTTTTTTGCATGTGTGTGCTTCTGTATTTGTTGTTTGTCGACATGTATTTGTTTTTTGTTTGTGTGAACTTCACATGCGTGTATTCATACTAATTCGTAGATTTATTATAATTCATTTATTATTTATTTATTTATTTATTATATATATATATATATAT
>MJUU01063617.1:0-86110 GCA_002080025.1 Modiolus philippinarum | reverse complement strand
CCCAAAATTAAAACTAAAAAAAACTAAAAAAACTCAAACAAACAAACAAACAAACAAACAAAAAACAAAAACAAATAATATTAACTTTATTTGCACAAATAAACCAAACAAATACAGAAAACAAAATAAAAAAACTTATTACCTGCAGACTAACAGCACTAGACACAAAACACAAGATCATCTTTTTTGTTACTTAAATTGCAATCAGGTTGTAATATTTTCGGCTACATCTTGTGACTTGAAGTAACACTCAGATACTCAATGCAACCATGGGAGATAACTTAATTGTTATTATTATTTTGCTAAAGTACGTTGGAGTTGTCTATCTTTTAGCACAATGTTGTCTGATAACATGATGATTAATAATATATAACCAAACCGAATCCCATTCATAACAATCTTTCTCATAGCTTAATCATTGACTTTGAACAAAATGTATAGCAATAGTCTTGAACCTCTTTAGAATTATAATCTTATTTAGCTGAATGTAGTGTTTTACCAATTTTATATACAATATACACTAGTAAACAGAATCATTCTGATGTAACGTCAACTTTAGTTGTCTCTCTTTCAGCACAATTTTGAGTGAATATTTCTATATGACAGTCTTCCAAAATTTGTTTTTATTTAAGTATAAATATTGGCATATCATTTTTTTCTTTTACCAATTATTCTTTTTACACATAGTAAAACAAAAGGCGAACGACTTATTACAATTTAAAAGTTCCTTTTATGTTCAACAGGGATTAGGTAAAAAAAATATACAACATTTCAGCGGGATGATACAATCGTACGAGAATTCTGATTTGATATATATGTATGTTAATGTTGAAACTTAAACTTTTTTTTTAGATAAAAATGACAAATAATTTTTTACAAATTGTGTCGTATAATTATCAAGGTTAAAATTCAGTAGAAAAACGGAGAATTTGAATACTTAAAGGGAAAACAAGCCAATATGTCTGCAAGATACCTGTTTTGTAGAAGAGAATGAATTATCAATAAAGAATCTTTGGGGAGGAGACTGCTTTTTTCAATTCATATTTATCTAATCAAAGAGGTGTTGCTATTTTTTTTTAATAAACACTTTGAATATAAAGTACTTAGGTCTAAAATGGATGATGAGGGAAATTTTTTAGGACTAGACATTCAATTACAACAAAAACGAATCACTCTCATTAATATTTATGGCCCAAATACCGACTCTCCAAATTTTTATAATAAAGTTAGTGAAGTAATTGAGATGTTTAATAATGATTAAATAATTATTACAGGAGACTACAATTTAGTGCAAGACCAGGCCCTAGATCCTCAAGGTTACTCTGGTATAAATAATCCAAAGGCAAAAGAAAAGGTACTAGATCTTAAAGAAATTTATAACTTAACAGATCCATATAGAGAAATTTATCCAGGCAAAAAAATATTACATGGCGAAAACGTACACCTTTTAAACAATCTAGACTAGACTTCTTCTTAGTATCTCAAATATTTTTTCATAATGTACAAGATGTCGAAATCCATAACAGTTACAGGTCAGAGCATTCAGCTGCAATACAAGTGATTTTAAAATAGGAAAAGAACTTTGGAAATTTAATAACTCATTACTTTATGATCCAGAATTTGTAAGAACTGTAAAACAGGTCATTCACAGAGTTAAAAAAAACAACTCATGATTAGTTTATAATAGGGAAACACTTGATTACTTGGACTGCTCTGAAATTTTGTTTACAATAAATAATCAATTATTTTTAGAAACATTGTTAACAGAAATAATAGGAAAAACAATATCATATGTATCCTATAGAAAAAAAAGAAAGTAATAAACGGGAAAATTCACTAATGATAGAAATTCAAAAACTTGAATGTGAGCTAGATGGTGAAGAAACATTTCAACAAATTGAGGATGAGAAATCGGAACTTAAAGTCATAAGGCAAGAAAAAATGAGGAGAAATTATATAAGATCAAAAATGCAATATATTGAGGAGAGTAAGAAGCCAACAAAATATTTTAAATAAAACTGTTCCTAAACTTGTAACAATTACAAATCAAGAAGAAATTTTAGAAGAAGCAATGAAATATTATGAAAAATTATATAAGAAAAAAGATATTTTGAGAATACCAAATTTAGATACAGAAATACAATATGAAGATATCCCAAAATTAAATAATACTTTGAAATTAAAACTTGAAAGAGAAATTACATATCCTGAGTTGACATTAGCTGTTAAAAAATTAAAAAAATGGAAAAAGTCCTGGATCAGATGGTTTTACAAATGAGTTTTTTAATTTTTTTGGTGTGATTAGGAAAATTTGTCCATAGATCTATTAATTATGGATATAATAATGGCCAAATGTCGGTAACACAAAAACAAGGGATTATAGCATGTATTCCTAAGGGAGATAAACCAAAACAATATATGAAAAACTGGCGTCCTATTTGTCTTTAAAACACAACTTATAAACTAGCGTCAAGCTGTGTTGCTGGACGAATCAAGTCAGTTTTAGATATTCTTATAAACAATGATCAAACAGGTTTTATTCCGGGGAGGTATATTGGGGAAAAACACGCGTCTTATTTACGATATTCTTCTTTAAACTGAAGAAAAAGATATACCAGGTATTCCCCTCCCCTTTCATTTTGAAAAAAACTGTTGATTCTATCTCTTGGGAATTCATACAAAATAAATGATTTTTTTAATTTTGAGGTTTCAATTAAAAGTTGGATAAAAACATTCTATACTCTATCAGTTTTTAAATATCTTTGAGTTTATGGTCTTCCAAACGTTTAGATTTTATCTGCACTGAAGAGACATAAGTTGTCGAAATGCGCATATGCAAAAATGAAATTCACAGTAACTTCGGTATTTAGTTATTTGTAACCACTGGGCCGATGCCACTGCTGATGGACTGTTAGTCCCCGAGGTTATTCACCAGCCCAGTAGTCAGTACTTCGGTGCTGACCCGAAAGCCGATTCTATTTGGACTATTCAATATCTAAACTTTTGTAAATTTTGTAGAAAACTAAGGAGTATCTCCATCATGCAAAGCTCTGTCCTTAGCTGATTTTGGCTTTACATTTAGATCATATTGGTTATTTGTTCTCTATCAGTTTTTAAATATCTTTGAGTTTATGGTCTTTCCAAACGTTTAGATTTTATCTGCACTGAAGAGACAAAAGTTGTCGAAATGCGCATATGCAGAAATGAAATTCACAGTAATTCGGTATTTAGTTATTTGTTACCACTGGGCCGATGCCACTGCTGGTGGACTGTTAGTCCCCGAGGTTATCCACCAGCCCAGTAGTCAGTACTTCGGTGCTGACCCGAAAGCCGATTCTATTTGGACTATTCAATATCTAAACTTTTGTAAATTTTGTAGAAAACTAAGGAGTATCTCCATCATGCAAAGCTCTGTCCTTAGCTGATTTTGGCTTTACATTTAGATCATATTGGTTATTTGTTCTCTATCAGTTTTTAAATATCTTTGAGTTTATGGTCTTTCCAAACGTTTAGATTTTATCTGCACTGAAGAGACAAAAGTTGTCGAAATGCGCATATGCAGAAATGAAATTCACAGTAATTCGGTATTTAGTTATTTGTTACCACTGGGTCGATGCCACTGCTGGTGGACTGTTAGTGCCTGAGGGTATTCACCAGCCCAGTAGTCAGTACTTCGGTGCTGACCCGAAAGCCGATTCTATTTGGAATATTTCAATATCTAAATTTTTGTAAATTTTGTAGAAAACTAAGGAGTATCTCCATCATGCAAAGCTCTGTCCTTAGCTGATTTTGGCTTTACATTTAGATCATATTGGTTACAGTTTTTAAATATCTTTGAGTTTATGGTCTTCCAAACGTTTAGATTTTATCTGCACTGAAGACACATAAGTTGTCGAAATGCGCATATGCAGAAATGAAATTCACAGTAACTTCGGTATTTAGTTATTCTATACTGAAATAAAAAATTGTGTGACCCAAAATTGTTTTCTGTCACAATTTTTCAAATTGGAAAGAGGCTGTAGACAAGGGGATCCTTTATCACCATACATATTTCTTCTTTTTGCTGAAAGTTTAGGAATTCTGGTTAGACATAATAATGAAATTAAAGGAATTACAATTGTTGATACTGAATATTTAATATCTCAATATGCCGATGATACATCATTAATTCTAGATGGTTCTCCTGAGTCTTTAGATGCATCTCTCCGGATTCTACAAAAATATGCAGATATGTCAGGTCTTAACATCATCTTGGATTAGACAAAGGTGGTGTGGATTGTCAGGAATATGACGGCTTGCCAAAAATGTTCTGTGTCGGATTGTGTTCCTCTGGTTCAGTCGAATGTTATGCGGATTTTCCTTACTGGTCTCTTCCTTTGATCAATTCGGACTTTTGTTGTCACTTTTATTTTTGGAAAGAAAAAATTTAGTACGGATACAATGTGTGTCAAGTGGGATTGGAATGGGGTTCCAGCAGATTAACATTATTAGGAAATAAGAATTCTGTTAAAATTGAAAAAATTGAAGAATTAAATTTTTCTCCTAAGTTTAAGGAGATAGAAAACATTATGAAAATGTAGACAATCAAATACTATCACCAATAGGTAAAATTGCTATTATTAAATCTTTGATAATATCAAAATTGAATCATTTATTCTTAACAACTACCAAATCCAAAAAAAACCCAGTTTTGACAAAATTTATTAACAATCTATTTGCTTTTATTTGGGAAAATAAACCTGATAAAATCAGTAGAGATATTCTAAGTTAAGATAAAGGTTTAGGTGGACTGAAAATGTTAAATGTGAAAAATTACATCAAGGGGCTTAAACTTACTTGGATCCGAAGAATTTTCAACTCAAATTCTAAAGATGGTAAGCTGTTAATGTTTTCTGAAAATTTAAACCCTTTAAGTCTTCAGTATATAGGTCCAACAAAACAGATAAAAAATCCTTTTTGGCAAGAAATATTCACTGCATGGCAAGACTTAAATTCCAGTTTAGTAATAGAAAAAAAAGGACTTCAATACTACAAACATTTGGAATAATGAAAGTATAAAAATTGGCGGGAGTCCTGTAAAATACAATGATTGGTCAAAAAGAGGTGTCAAATTAGTTTATGATTTGATTGATGATTCGAACAATTTTATGTCTTTTCGTCTATTTCAATAAACATATAATATTAACACACATTTTCTTAAATATCAAGGTATGTTGTCAGCAATAAAAGCATACACGAAATCATTAAATATATCTTTGGGTGATATAACGAAAATTTATGGCCCTTTGATACCAAATAGCATTAAGATATTTATGAAGTCAGAAAAGGTTCCGGGATATGTATGAAACGTAAAATAATACAAGAGTCAATTTGAAATGTGAGGAGAAATGGAATCAGATTCTTAATAAAGAGTTACATGGCCCAAAGTGCACACGATGCCTCATTTTGGTTTTTCTATTTAGACCTGTTTGGTTATTTGTTCTCCATCAGATTTTACACGTTTTGATTAAAGGACTTCCAAGTGTTTTGGTTTTATCTGCACTGATGAGACATAAGTTGTCGAAATGCGCATATGCAGAAAATAAATTAACAGTAACTTCGGTATTTTGATATTTCACTACAAAAAGTACAAAAATTACAGTGGTTTCAATACAGAATTCTTCACCGGATTTTGGGGACAAATCAATTACTGCACAAAATAAAAGTGAAACAATCGGACAAATGTAGCTTCTGTTTGCAAACAGTGGAAATAATTGAGCA
This sequence comes from Modiolus philippinarum, assembly GCA_002080025.1. Lineage (NCBI taxonomy): Eukaryota > Metazoa > Mollusca > Bivalvia > Mytilida > Modiolidae > Modiolus > Modiolus philippinarum. The sequence goes on along the minus strand of MJUU01063617.1, from coordinate 80,350 downwards.
CATTTTATGGACTTGTCATAAAATTTCAAAACTTCGGAATGACTTAAACGAGTGGATTGTGGACAAAACTGAAATCAATTTGCCACTTAATTTAGAGATTATTTTGTTTGGACATTTGCAAGATCGCATAGAAATTATGTAAGGAATTTAATTATATTATACACAAAATTTTACATATACAAGGCAAAGTTAAATGGTGACCAAATAAATAATCATGCCTTGAGAAATTATTTGAAAGAAAACTTATTAATCGAAAAATATGTTTATTTTAAAATGAAGCCTCTAGATGTAGCAATTAACTGCTGGAACCCCTGGATACATATTCTTTCAGATTAATTAATATTCAATATGTTTGATTTTTTTTTATCTTCTTTAATAAGAGTGTGCAAGAATGCTTGTAAGGTACATGTATGAAACAACGGCAGTAGAATACCGAAGGAACAAAGGAGGGAAATCCACAAAAATCGAAGTCCAAAGACATGGCCATAACGAGAACACAGAAAACAATGGCGCCAGACACAAAACAATGACGTTAGACAGACACAAAGCACTGAAATAGAAATCACACCATTCAAAACGAAGGCACTCACAATGTGAACTCATGTGAAACTAAAGAGTGACATCAGGTACTCCGGAAGGGTAAGCATGTCCTGCTCTGTTAACAGTATGAATGTAGAAGCAATAGGATTTTTTTAAATTACTGTACACATTGTACACATAGCAAAGGGACAGTGACATTCAGTGTACAGTAAACTGTCATGTAAACCAAAGTGTAAATTATCGTAAGCTATTGCAAAGGAATGGATGTGACTTTGTGTGTGTATGTATGTGTTTATATGCATATAGAATTATTTCTTTATTAAAGGTATTTTCCATAGGGGAAATACCTTTATTGGAATAGGCATTTCGTTATTTCAGAAAACGCCATAAACATGTTTTGTGATTAAATTCGGAAATGGTAATAAATAGGTAGTGAATTGTAACGGTAAAATGTTTGTTAGGTTATGACTGATATTTTGTTCATTTGGATGAATGTTGGCGGATGAAACGTTCTCATGATATTGGTTTGCAAAGATTTGTTACTTTTTATGGATCAAGTATTTGGAAAAATTTCAAAATGTGTAAGGAATAGGTATTTGGGACCTATATCATTGTTTTTAGTTGAAATGTTTTACATTTAAAAATGTGGGGGTCAAAGGTTATTGGTCACTTTAAAAGGGATGACATCAGTTTCCTAAAATAAAATATCTATAGCTACTGTAAAAATGATAAATGATCTGCTTGTCAGATTATCTAGATTGCGGTTTCATGCTTACTGTGTAAACTGAAACTTGATCAGCTGGCTGTAAAAAAAGATATTTAGCAGACGACAAAAGTATGTGCACACTTTATGTGTTTTGTTTGAGATACAAGTACGAATGAATTACAGAAGAAAAATAGGAAAACGGAAAACTACTGAAAAACAAATATATTTTTTAACACTTTATGCCCTTGTTGATAGATATGTTTTTAACCGCCTTGGACCACCACGTTATGTTGGGAGGGAGATATATTTGTGGAAACACCTTATATATACATATAATATAATCTTTATTGCAAAATTACACCCCTAGGGGTCAAAGCAACACAAAACAATACAAAACATATATACAAAATACAATGAATAATTAGATAAAATATAGATGACTCTCTGACCGGCGTGGACCCTATATCAATTCAACAGATTGTTTAAGAGAGGTACATACTAGTTTGGATTTAGAATGAAATTTATGTTTTGAAACTGGTTGAAATATATAACATATTTTTGTGAAATAATTCGTAAAGCATAAGAAATAGGTAATGAAGTGTATTGGACGAAAAATTCTTTAGGTGTTGATGGATTTTTAGGACATAAAGTGTGAATCCTCAAATCTATTTTTAGGTTTTCTTAAATAATGTCAGCTTTTGGTATGTTGTCTGATTCATAAGTTATTTTTATCAATTCTGTAATTCTGTAACAGTAGCAGTATCATATCTGTCATGATGACACTAATTGATATTTTCGTTACTATGTGTATATGTGTTTTAAATGGCTGTCAATTCTAATTATTAAAAACTTTATATACATTGTGAAATGTTTATATATTAGGTGATAGATAATTAGATGACATTTTAATAAAATGTTTCAGCAATCTTATCTTATCAGTTCAAAAAATTGAGATATCAAAGCAAAATTAGTAATTTTAGTACGAAATAAAGGGCAACCCCGAGCGCAGCATGATGTGAGTGTGGACATACTAATTTAGTTTCCCCAATTCTGTCGGCATACTTCTGAAAGCTCATATCAAGAGGAATCCAAAGAATAAAATCCCATCTTATAGCCTGGAAAGTTTTAGAGCTACACCAAATCCGTTGAAAATTACCGTAAGCATATATTAAGAGATTAAAAACAACAAAAAAAAACAAAAAACAAACAAAAAAAAAACAACATCAAAATCCGGTGAAAATGAAAATTTTAGGTAATCTGCAAATTTTCAGTTTTGGCCCCATTCGGCCCTTATAACTGGGAAAAGAAACAAGTTTCCAAAAATCTAATAGTTGAGCGCTGTCTTAATTTTTCATAAATTAGCCATTGAAAACCGCATCAAAATTGGACAAAAAATACAAAAAAACTTTTTTTTAGATTTTCCCCTTTGGGCCCAAATGTGTCTAGGGAACCGTACATACATGTGTACTACGTTAAATCCGTTGAATCCTACTCTTTGGAATTTTTTATCAAGAGCACACTGAAAGAATCCCCATCAAAATCTGATTAATAATAAAGATTCTAAAGTCAATTACATTGTATGTGAAAACACCCAATTTTACCCCCTTTTGCCCTTAATTGTAATTTGGCGGGTCAAAAACTTATAATTAGAATCTCAGTTTACGCATGTGCCAAGAAACATCATTCTTAAATTTGATAATGATCCGTCCGTTAGAACCAAAGTTATGCTGTCCAAAGACGCCGACACCAATGCCATACCATTATACGACCGCAAAATTTTTGCGGTCGTGCAAAAATCAAAAATATGAAAAATAAGAATTTAAATATTTCATTCTTTTGATACTTGGTACCATTCACCAGCCTGGTCAGGTTTCGATCAGACTGACTTGTGAATCCGATCTCTTTTTAGAAATAGAATTTTCTCCCAATTTGTAAGCGATACATTGCAGCCGTTACAGATAGCTAATCAAATGTGACAAAGATAACGTGTATCTCTTTTCATTTCTTACTTTGGGTCCAAAATGATAGGACCAACTGTTATGGTTTGATGGACCAAAAACTAATTTTTGATGTATGATGTAGGTGTTATGCTAATAGCTTTCTTTGATGACTTTCCATCAAAAAAGTATTAAGTAGGACTTGACCTTTGAATGAGGTCAATGTCAAAATCAAGGCCAACGACTGTACTTGACGTTTTAATTATCAAAAATAGATACATATGAAGCTTAGAATGTTTGTTTAATGATTAGAATGATAGTTTTAGAAAAAAAAATAAGCCAGTTTGTTAGGACAATCAATAATGAGAACACAATGACGCAACTTTGGAAAATACCTATCAATTGTTCTTGGAACAATTGACATTCTAGTATATTTCTGTTATTGTTCTTCAAGTCCTCCTACATGCTTTCCAATGCACACTACAACACAATTTTATGAAAAAAGCGTAGTGGTATTTCTCTCAATTCGGTCTTTTTGTGGTTGTTTCAATTTTTTTAACCATATCCTCTGTGAATTCTTGAAAGAAGCACATTGAAGTATTTTTTTCTCTGTCGTTGCAAAAGCGTTCCATATCTCGAACCAAAAAAAAAAACAATTTATATTGCTTGTAATAATCAGTCTTGTAATAGACCATATCCAAGTTCATGGTCTTCACTCCCTAATTTATACTTTTAGACTGATCCCGGTGTGGGCAAAAACTGGTTCCCGATTCCTTGTTTTAATGAACACTAAGGAACATAGAAATATTCTAAGGTGATTTTTTTCAAAAACGGAATTATTTTTGAGAAAATCAAAGTTGCCAACACGAGAAGCAAAAGGAGTAAAACATTTTGGAACATTTCATTAGAGATATGGTCAAAGGAAATAAAATATTTCTGTCAATGACAGGCAACTGATTTCATGGTTCTTAAGTAAATTAAATGATAGTATAAAAGAAAATATTTTATATCAGATGATTTTAAAGATTCAATAATCAGTACAAAATCACTTAAGATTAATTCAACTGGATCTGTGTGATTAAAACACCTACTTTGAAGTCTAAAGAATATTTGTGGTTGTCCACATCCAAGAAAGATAACTCTTACAAAGTGATAAATTTGGGAGTGCAAACCAGATCCTACCATGAACCTGGATATCACCTATTAACACGTACTCTTTGCAGTAACTTATATATACATGTGTTTTGCCAATAAAGCATAAAAATAAAAAAATAATAGAATAAAAAATAAAACAATAGATGTCGGCACTATAAATAGGATGGTCAGAATAACATTTGGAAATTACAAAAAAAAACAAAAAAACAATAAAATGCAAAAATTTGAAAGTGAAAAGAAAGGAAATTGGGGAAAATGTCAAGAAGACAACATCCTATCTCTAGGTTAAAACGACCCAAAACAAAGCATCTAGGTGTCACCGTACGGTCCTCAACACAGTGAGGAATATCACACCATATAGCAAGCCCTAAATGGCCCCAAAAATTAAAAACGTGAATAAATAAATGAAAACAAACTACATCCAATAACCCGAATATCATGACACTGTAATTTTATTGCCGGGTCTTCCAGATGCACCACTAAACCTCTTTCACAGCTACTCACTACTTTGTTGACCGCAGTCAGAGACGGCCTGAAAAATTACTGTAATAAAGCTTACTCTACAAGCTGTGTGAATCAAATGTGGATTCTTAAAAATTCAAAAGATCTTCTTGAACAGCTTTCCTCAACCAGTCTTACCTATTGCCATAGCATTCAAACTTTTGACTTTTCTACACTTTATACAACCCTGCCACACAATAAACTGAAAACAGTAATTGCAGATTTAATACATCAATGTTTCTGCACAAAAAATGGAGAACGCAAATACACCTATTTAGTTGTAGGGAAAGACAAGACATATTTTGTTAAGAACCACACCGATTCAAATAAGAAGTACACCGAGACTGACGTAATCAAAATGTTAGAATTTTTGATCGACAATATTTTTGTCGACTTTGGAGGTCGTGTTTTCCAACAGACAATAGGGATTCCTATGGGAACAAACTGTGCGCCGCTTTAAGTTGACCTTTTCCTTTACTCGTACGAGGCCAAGTTTTTACAAGGGCTTATTCAAAGAAAACAAAAACATTTAGCCCAGTCCTTTAATTTCAGCTTCCGCTACATAGACGATGTGCTTTCTCTTAATAATCCTAAATTTAAGGATTATTTACATCAGATCTATCCAAATGAGCTTGAAATTAAAGAAACAACTGAAACACCTACTTCAGCTTCGTACTTAGATCTTTTATTGTATATTGACGAAGATGGACGTTTGAAATCTAAGCTATATGACAAGCGTGATGATTTTAATTTCCCCATTGTGAACTTTCCCTTTCTTAGCAGCAATATACCTACCTCTCCAGCCTATGGAGTGTACATTTCACAGTTGATTCGTTACTGTCGAGCTTGTAGTTTGTACAGTGATTTTTTGAACAGAGCAAAAACACTGTCCCAAAAGCTGCTTAGTCAGGGATTTGTTCAACCTTTGTTAATTTCATCCCTCAAGAAATTCTATGGCCGTCACCATAGCATCATTGAAAGATATGACGTGTCAGTATCCCAAATGAAAGTGGACATTTTCAGCTAGATTCACGTCTTCCCGGATTTGACTACCGACTTTGACATTTTCCCGGATTGAATCACTCACAGTGTGACGGGTGCTGTTAACAGAGCAGGACATGCTTACCCTTCCGGAGCACCTGATGTCACTCTCAGTTTCACTGGAGTTCACACTGTGAGTGCCTTTGTTCTGAATGTTGTGGTTTCTGGTTCTGTGCTTTGTGTCTGTCTGGCGTCATTGTTTTTGTGTCTAACGTCATTGTTTTCTGTGTTCTCGTTTTTGCCTTGTCTTTGGACTTCGATTTTTGTGAATTTCACCCCTTTGTTCCTTCGGTATTCTACTGCCGTTGTTTTAAAAGAAGACAAGGACAATCCAATTACCAGGATGGCACAGGCACAAAAAAAATTGCAGTGGGGTTAAACTCGTTTTCTTGGATCCAAACCCTCCCTCTATGTGTGGCAAATGGCTAAAACATAAATACACAAAAAGACTCACAGTAAAAATTAAACTAGAAAAAAGTCCTTATCAAGACGAGTACCTTTCCAACGAATTACGTAAAACATGAAAAAAAAACACGGGTACTACCCTGACAAATGTTCGCAGTTACTGACAGCTAGCTAAGGGCATACTTTCCGCTGACTACGATATCAAGCCTTCTTACTTATGAAACTTATAGTGTATCTATATGAGATATTCTCTCAAGAACACACTAGTAGATATCATATGATCTTGTTTGGCCATTTTGATCTTATCACGATCTTGACAGGCTTAACAAAATTTTGTTAAGACAGTGTAAGATTTTAAGTTGGTTTTCAAGATAATTGATTTCAAGGACGATCAAGACGCGTTAAGATTGTTTAAGATTAAATAAGATCTACTTATTAATTGCGTTAAGGAACGATCAAGACGAGTTCAGTTTGTTAAGATCAAACAAGTTCTCGATTTGATCTTGTTTGATCTGGACAAACTTAACACGTCTTGATCGCTCTTGAGTGCAGTGATCTTGTTTAATCTTGATAAACAAAACAGGTCTTGATTGTCCCTGAAAACAATTATCTTGAAATTGACTGAATATCTTACACAGTCTTAACAAAATTGTGTTAAGCCTGTCAAGATCGTGATAAGATCAAAATGGCCAAACAAGATCATAGCATATCTGCTAGTGACAAGTACGACATAACTGAAATATATGCAGAGCATACATATCTCGCACGGCGAATCTTTTTACGGACTCCACACTGAAGGAGAGACAAACTCCAGTCTTAAATTATTATTTGTAGAGACCTTGTCTCATGTACATTTACTTCATATCTTTTCACTGTTTATACATGTTATACGAAAAAATGTGAGTTGCAATGGGTTGTATAGAAAATGGGGGAATCAAGCTTTTACTTGCATTTTTGTCAATTGTGACTAAATTATTGTACGAAAAAAAAAGATGTTTCCAGAAAAAGATTGAATTAAACCCAGGAAATCCCCTTGCATTGGTAAAAAAAACCATCGCAAAACTATGACTGCTTAATGACCGGGGAAATAGAAAATGTATATATCTGTAGTTTAGTTTATTACTTATTTAGTATCAAAGACAAAACTCCTTCAGAGAATCACTCAAGAAACAAACAATACGGGATGACAATGAAGTAGTATATATATAGAATCCACAACTTTATCGAGTGAGAAACGACATTTCTACACTAGAGATAGTTAAATTTTCAAATTTGAAACGCGAGGCTTTCCGAGCGTTTAAAATATTTGAAAATTTAACTATCGAGAGTATAGAAATGTCGTTTCTCACGAGATACGGTTGTGGATTTTATTTCTCTAATGATTTCAATGAGATTTTGGACAAGAAATTGACCCCCTTTTCCGACAACCTGAAATTCTTTGAGCGTGACGTCATCAGGCATGGTCGCCTTTTTTTCATTGTGTCACAATGGTAAAGTCGGAAAACGGAAAACATATTTGACGTCATAATTGAATTTCAGTCAATCACTTGCCGAGAACAACATTCTCTCTAGAGAGGAGAAACGATTTCTCCAACCGTTCAGAAAACGTGAAAACAGTGCAAAAATTAGAGAAATACAGAGACAATAAGGGATTGGAGTTACGTTACGGTTGGCAGAAAGATCAAAACAACAGAACAGAACAGAGAGAACAGAACACAAAAGGTAACAAATTAATACAAATATGGCGGAGGTAATGTTAGAGAACAAACAAGGGAGACAAGTTCACGAGGGAACAGAACATAAACGGAAATAAATCGATAGAAAACAACACAATGAATAATGCTGGGGTTAGTCTTAAAAATAACGGAATATCAAACTTAGGAAATACAATGTAAAAACTTCCGGAGTAATGGAACAACAAAAACAAAGATTAAGATAATCAGTTCATTAAACACAAAGACCTTGGTTAGGGTTAGGTTTTAGGTATGGTTAGGTGGGTAAGCTAAGGTCACGTGGGGGTACCTTATTCATAATGGGTTTAATAAATACTGAATATCTTCCAGCGTCCAACAACTCTCACACCGTTACACTACCATTGCGTTGCTCCACCGTAATGACGTTGGAAGGCGGCGAAGGACGCATTAGACTCTGCAAAAATAGGGCTGTTGACTTTTAACGCAACTGTTCTCCTTCTTAAGGGACATGTTAGCCATTTCTACTTAAGGATTATGGCTTTATTTAGTTTATGTTCAGATTTAAACAATGTGAATATAATATAAGATTTGAGAATAGTCCATCCGTTTCTTGTATTAATAAACAGGGTGGTTCATCAAATAATCATTGTGGTGCGATTCCAAAAACAATTCATTAATCGTCAGTACATATTGCAGACAAGGAAAATGTTATCGCTGATTATTTGTCGGGAAACTTCTGTGACTCCACAGAATGAAAATTACATGAAGAAATATTGTCAAAATTGTATAAAACGGATATAGATATGTTTGCCTTAAGGTTGAATCATCAGATTTATAAATACATATCTTGGTTTGCAGGTCCAGTTGCTTATACTTCAGATGCATTTTCAGTATCTTGGTCTAATTTCTTACTATATATTTTTTTCTTTTTTTCAGCTTGATTGGAAGAATATTACAAAATTAGAAGCTACTGGCTTTGTCAGGTTAATAAGTATACTTAATGTGTTTTATGACGTTAATTAACAAACGACGCAGTCGTAGAAGCCATAAAACACATTATCATTATTATGCAAGACAATAACCAAGAGGTGAAATTAATAACTATTCGACTCAACCGGGCATCAAACACCTGTTTCATTTTTCAGTGTGTGATCCTCGTTTAAAGATCGTTGAAAAGGACAGAAGTATTGGTGGAATGCAAATTGAAATGACATTGAAAACCCAACTATTTCTATCTAATCTGAGGGACCTCAAAATGCGATACAAACTTTCAAAAACTTTTCCACTCCACAAATAAAAAAAAAACAATCTTATAAAAAGTTAAAAACTGGTATGGTCTCAAGATAGAAAAAAGTATTAAACTGGGTCAAGTGCCTCTTACACATTTGTGTATTCTTAAAGTGTATTGTATTTCTACTCTTGTTGGAAGTCTGCATAAACTGTCTCAATAAATTGAAACATGACGCATTATAAATATTTTGAAATAACCCTCTATAAATTGGACATAAGTGTGGACATAAGCCTAAACATGATGCCTTTCAAAGCAGTCTTTTAACTCTGGGCTTTTTCTTAAGTACTACGTAGAAGGATGAAAATAAAATTTTGCACACACATTACTCAATGTTCTTTGTTAATCAGTATACCAATTTTATAAGAAAATCCAGTTTATTTATCCAAAATTACAGTCACCAACCATAGGCTACTTATCTGCTACATTACACATATTGCAAACTCCATAAACCAACTGTTCACAGTTTCATTTAAATGAAGTTTGCAATATGTGTAATGTAGCAGATAACTATACATGATTTTAAAAAATTCTTGTCTGAATCGATTTTTGAGTTAACAATCCAAGTAGACCTATCATGTTTCGTTTTATGAAGACCTCTATTTATTTTGTTGAATACAGATCACTTATCGGCTGCCTGTTATATATCAAATATTAATACCTGGATATTAATATATTTTGTTAATTGTTCTTTAAGTTAAGCTTTTCCAAAGATTTTAATTAAAAATTTTCTGAGACTCATGTTCCCTTAAACAAACGTTATTAAGTTGAGTTTTTATTTATTGAATTCATAAACGTATAAAATCTATTGCAGATGAACAATTTAATCATTCATTATTCAATACAATTTGTTTAAGGTGACACCTAATTGATTTTTTGTTACATAAGACTTTAGGAAAATACTGTTTTCCAAGAAGATATGGACACGAGTTAGGTATAATGCAATCTACTTTCTGTTTGTTAAGTGAAAGCATTATACAGACAAGTTCGGCAGTTCTTTAACACTCTATTCCTTCATCTTATCAATAAAATATTCCAATTCTTGGGGACGACCCGAAGATAAAAATAATTGTAGAAAAAACTACAATTTTCAAAAGAAAAAGCTAACCGAAATCCATAATGTAAATTCTGACAAAAGCAAACCTCAAATCTAAACCTATTACATGTATACCATCCCAGGAATGGTGGATTATGCTAAAATATTATCGAAAGAGCAACCTTTTATTATGAATGGAGTTTTTTTTGTTTTTTTTTTCAAAATAAAGGACACCTTCACTTGCTCTTCTGAAAACCTTATTTGTGTCTTGACATGTAGCGGTTGTGGTCATTAATTATATTGGAAAGACATGCATGATATTATGTAAAAATGGCCGTGCACACACAGCAAATACGCTATCCAGCAACAAGGAAAATATAATCTTAGTGAGCATTTGGATACGTGTGATCTTTGTCTGAGACTGTGAACTGTTTCCGATACACACACACACACACACACACACACACACACATAAAAATGTCTCTTAGTGTCTAGCGCTTTCATCCATCTAACGGACTTGCCAAGACTGAGACGGAGTTAGTGGTAACGTTGTTAGGGAGGACTTCATGTGACGTTACGTTATTGTTCTTCCTATGTTCATATTTCACCTGCATTTAATACAGGGCAGAATGTTATAATAAAGTTGCGTTCCATTTCTTGTCTGTATGTGTCATTTTTACCTTAATTCTTTTGGATGACACACAAAAACTTTTCAGTTTCTGTTTTGGTTTGTGTATTCTCACCAGTTATTTATTTCATTTCATTTCATAGAGTAGAGTAGAGTAAAGGAGACATTTAATATTGAGCTCCAGCGAGATCCATCAATTCTGGAGCTGGAAAGGAGTAGAAACACGAGGGACCAAAATCAGCCTAATGTCAGATCTTGACAGTATTTTTTTAATAGAGGACACTATTATTTGCACAAAAATTACTTCAATCTCCAAAATGAACATACTCAATTGCCATGGCAACGACTTTTTTGTCCCCCGCCGCACCGCGAGGGTGGGACATAGTAATGGTCTGCGTCCGTGTGTCCGTCCGTCCGTCCGTCCGTCCGTCTGTCTGTCACACTTTCTTGTGGACGCAACTCCTCGGAAACCGTGTATTGGATTATGTTCAAATTTTGTATAATTGTTAGTCACTATATGTACTAGATCATATCGCACCGCCATTTTGATTCGTCAATTTTTATAGGAGTTATGGGACTTTGACCATTATAAGCAATACTATACAACTGGAGATCTTGTGGATGCAACTCTTTGGAAACCGTGTATTAGATTTTGTTCAAATTTTGTAGGATTGTTACTCACTATATGTCCTAGATCATATCGCACTGCCATTTTGATACGTCAATTTTTATAGGAGTTTTGGGGCTTTGACGATTTTTAGCAATACTATACAAATGGAGATCTTGTGGACGCAACTCCTCGGAAACCGTGTATTGGATTTTGTTCAAATTTTGTAGGATTGTTAGTCATTATATGTCCTAGATCATATCGCACCGCCATTTTGATTCGTCAATTTTTATAGGAGTTATGGGACTTTGACGATTTTTAGCAATACTATACAAATGGAGATCTTGTGGACTCAACTCCTCAGAAACTGCTGGTCAGAATTCATTCAAATTTTACAGGATTGTTAGCCACCATTAGTACTAGATCATATCGCATCGCCATTTTGATTCGTCAAATTTTGTGGGAGTTATGGGACTTTGATTATTTCCACATTGTTATACAATGGCAAATCTTGTGGACGCAACTCCTCAGAAACTGCTACTCTGAATTCATTCTAATTTTACAGGATTGTTAGTTGCCATATGTACTAGAACATATCGCATCGCTATTTTGATTAGACAAATTTTAGGGGAGTTATGGGTCTTTATCCACTTAATGCATACTACAACATAGGAAGACTTAGTGGACACATCCCGTCATAATCCAATTAAGGGATTTCGCTGAAATTTTGCTTGGCTGTTTGCCACCTAATGCAGTTGATCATATCCTGCCGACATTTTGAATAGCAAAATTTTACATGAGAAATGGGACTTTATCGACTTTACTGCAGCGGCGGGGGACATAGCTACGCGTAGCAATCTTGTTATAGTTTGCATCTGCAACTTGAATTCTCTTCTTTCCATTTCATTTAACTGTTATAAAACTACATACATCGGATATATTGCTACATACAATGCATTTCAATTGTCGAACATATATGACAAATCTTTATGTCATTGGTTCTCTCGTTGCCATAGCAACTGCTATCTTATTACCCAAAAGGTATAGAATGCTTATTAAAGATGTTATTTCATAAATATTTTCTCGCAAAACATGCATGCTGATTGACTAAAACTGGGTGAAATGTTTACAAGTGATTTAATAGCAACTTAAGTGGTAGAATTCTTGACGATTATCATAATGTTGCCATATCAACGGGGAATCTTGTGCAAAAAATGCATTCAAGGTGCTACCAAGTTAAATAGTTATCCAGCATGCCGAATAACCAAAGTGGATCAAAAGGTTTACTAACACTTTGGTCCAGTAAGTCAATTCCGATACAACTATTGTACCGTAACCATAGCAACGGACAATGCTGTGTCAAACTCCTTTGTGTATTCCATGTGTTCTTAAAGCATATACAAAATCATGTGCAAAGGTAGAATATTAAAAGAATTGACAGAAATGTCAGAACATTTCACAATTAAGTTAAAGTCCAATTCAAACATAAATATACTGTCAACCCACGTATGGTTGCTATAAAAACGGCGAAAATTGAGGGACAGAAAATCTTCAGCTGCATTGTGTTTAATAATCTCCCAAACAATGCATGCCGACTGAATGGATTATGATCAAAAACTTGAACAATACATTTAAGTGAGGTGAATGCAATGGCAATCATAAACAAAATTGTCTCAGCTCATAGGAAAGCAACCAAACTTTGTATTTCGCAATAAAAAGGTTCTATACCAAAAGTACTAGGTGATGTCACAAAGGATGTGACTGATTGACTAAAAATGGGTAAATTCCATGGTATTCCATGTGTTCTTAAAGCATATACAAAATCATGTGCAAAGGTAGAATAAAAAGAATTGACAGAAATGTCAGAAAATTTCACAATTAAGTTAAAGTCCAATTCAAACATAAATATACTGTCAACCCACGTATGGTTGCTATAAAAACGGCGAAAATTGAGGGACAGAAAATCTTCAGCTGCATTGTGTTTAATAATCTCCCAAACAATGCATGCCGACTGAATAGATTATGATCAAAAACTTGAACAATACATTTAAGTGAGGTGAATGCAATGGCAATCAGAAACAAAATTGTCTCAGCTCATAGGAAAGCAACCAAACTTTGTATTTCGCAATAAAAAGGTTCTATACCAAAAGTACTAGGTGATGCCACAAAGGATGTGACTGATTGACTAAAAATGGGTAAATTCCATGGTATTCCATGTCAGAAAATTTCACAATTAATAATTTCACAATTACCCTTCCGGAGCACCTGATGTCACTCCCGGTTTTCATGGGAGTTCACACTATGAGTGCATTAGTTCTTAATGTTATCTTTTTATTTCCGTGCATTGTAGCTGTCTCACGTCCTTGTTTTGGCTTTGTTTTTATCTGTTACCGTTTTTGCCATGTCTTTGGACTTCGATTTTTGTAGTCATCGCTTCCCTTGTTCCTTCGATATTCTACTGCCGTTGTTTTAAGTTAAAGTCCAATTCAAACATTAATATAATGTCAACTCACGTATTGTTGCCATAAAAACGGCGAAAAGTGAGGGACAGAAAATTTTCAGCTGTATATTGTGTTTGATAATCTCCCAAACAACGTATGCCGACTGAATAAATTATGATCAAAAACTTGAACAATATATTCAAGTGAGGTGAACGCAATGGCAATCATAAACAAAATTGTCTCAGCTCATAGGAAAGCAACCAAACTTTGTATTTTGCAATCAAAAAGTTCTATACCAAAAGTACTAGGTGATGCCACAAAGGATGTAAAAGAAGCGGGTGTGTCACTTTTCAACCTGCAAATACTTTCAGTATTTTTCGGTCCTGGTACGAAAAACCATTTTTACTTTTTTTTGTAAATTATGTTTAAAACTAATGAGAATCTTTCTCGTGCAAATCTCTATACTTCGCTAAGTTTGGCTACCCATTGGTCAATAGTTCTCTGTAAACCAACACAAAAAAATTATAACTATATCATATCAATATGCAGACAAACAGTTACCGATCAATCCTTCATGCCGCCTACTGTAAACCTTAAACCTTTGAATAACTGAAGCCATGAAAACTGTAGGTATGGTTTACTTTCGTTGCCAAAGCAAAACTTCAAATCAACTTTGATTTCAGCACAAAATTATTATAATGAGGATGACAGAAAACTAAATATACTTCACATCAGATAGAGACATCAATGTAGTGCTCTGAAAACCACCATGGCAACTATTCATATTTCAAACTACCACTACGCAGATTGCCCCTGTAGTGATCCTTATGAGGATGCTTTTCATTTTCTTCTTAGAGGTTAACTTTTTTTTCAAATTCAAAGACGCGAACATTATGCCAAAATAAATAACTGCAATTTGAGACACTACAGTAATGACAATTTAGGTAATTAAACGAATTGATTTTTTTAGTAGACATGCGTACTTTCATAAGACAAACAAATCTCCTCATGTGATGTATGGTAGCTTTAATATCCATCTATACTCGTTTTATGCATTCGCCTTAAAAGTAAGTGAGAACCGAACCGTCAATCCAAAAGCGAACAAACCAAGGACAATTGCAACACCAGAAACAAAAAAGGCGGAAAAAAAACAGAGACACAACATGGGTACGGCACAGAAAAGAAAAATGAAGACACTCACACACAAAGACGAACAACACGGACCCAATAAAAAACCATGGGTGAGATCAGGTGCACCGGTAGAGTTAGCATCACCTGCTTCTTATAAGACACCCGCCGTGTTGAACATGTCAAATCCGGTAGTAAAGTCAAATCCGGTAGAGGAAACAACAATTAAGCTTGAAAAGGAAAGATCTGTTGTCATCTGGGAAACAGATATCCCTTAGCGGTCCACAAGATGGTGATGTCGACCGTAAAACTTCTTGAGGGATGACTTCAAGTTTTGGGTAACATACCCTTGTTGAAGTAGCCTATTTGTGAGCAACCGGGCTATATCAAGTAAATCATTGTATCGAACACAGGCTCTTGAATAGCGAATGAGCTTGGAGATGTAAACTCCATATGCCAGCGCTGTTGGGATGTTGCTACAAAGAAAAGGGAAGTTTACTATTGGAAAGGTGAAGTCATCGCGTTTGTCGTACAGCTTAGTTTGAAGTCTCCCTCTGTTGTCAATTTCAAGGTGAAGGTCAAGGAACGAGGCTGATGTAGAAGTGTCTGTGGTATCCTTAATTTCGAGCTCTTTTGGATAGATCAAATGAAGAAAATCATCAACGCGAGGGTTGTTTAGCGACAAAATATCATCTATATAACGGAAGCTAAAATTAAAGGATTGTGCCAAATTTTTATCTTTATTTTGAAGAAGCCCTTCGATTAATTCAGCTTCATAAGAGTGAAGAAACAGATCGGCAAGGAGAGGCACACAGTTTGTGCCCATAGGAATTCCGATAGTCTGTTGAAAAACTAGTACTCGAAACTGGACAAATATATTGTTGATCAGAAACTCTAACATTTTAATCACTTCTTCCTCTGTATATTTTTTCTCCGATTCGGAGTCATTTTTCACAAAGTAGCTTGTTCTCTACCTACAACAATGTACCTATATCTTCGTTCACCGTTTTTACGTGAGAAACATCTATGAATTAAACCATTCAGCCGAGATTTTAGTTGTTCATGAGGAATAGTAGTGTAAAGTGTGTAGAAGTCGAAAGTTTTAATGCTGTTACAGTGTGATAATGATCTAGAGTTTAAGATGTAAAGTAGATCTTTGGAGTTTTTCAAAATCCACATTTCATTTACACCGCTTCTTGAAAAGCAAGTATCACAGTATTTTTGAAGGCCCTCTTTAACAGCTGTCAAGATGGAGGTTAACAATTTAGATATAGGTTTTGTAGAGCATTTGGCCGATCCAGCGATGTATCGTTCTTTGTATGGGCACTTATGTAACTTAGGTACCCAGTACAAAGAGGGGAGATCTGTGTCTTCATCCTTGGTGGAAATCCCGAAGGAAAGCAAAAAGGATTTATGGTTCTGTAATATCTCCTCCTTTGACAGAGTAGTAGCTGCGTAAGTTGGATTGCCGTTGGAATTATCAATGCCAAGTTCTTTCTTTAAACAATTTATATAATGATTTTTGCAAATAAAAGTGATATTATTTGGGGCCTTATCGGCAGGAACGACGACATATTTGTCATGAATGGAGGACAAGTAACTGGCCACATCAGCATTTTTGAAAATTGATGATGCTTTAGTTCTCATTGACCCTCGTAGCTTATTGATTCGTTTAAGAATCATCGACCTCACAGCCTTAATCCACTCCGAAAGGGAATCGAAGTCTTCATCTTGTTCACGCTTTATCCATTTTCTGGCGTAGTCCTCTACAGTATCCATAAGAAGTTTGAAATTTTGTTCCCAGTTGATGGAACGTGGTTCACGGAATTTAGGCCCTTTTACAAGGACATCACGGAGAGACTTGTTTTCAATGATACTCAAATCTCCCGTTATGACGTGACAAAAGGGACTATATCTGTATGGTGAATCAGAACATGAACAATCGGGTGGTTTAGACTTGAGGTTGTCGGTGTTGGGGTATATAGGATCCTATATACCCAAAAGTTGGGGTATATAGGATCCTTTTGTCCGTCCCTCCATCTTTCCCTCCGTCTGTCCGTCACACTTTCGTTTCCGGATGATAACTGGAGTTTGCTTTGAAGGAAAGCTTTAATATTTTGGGATATTGTTTCTATTCATAATTACAGGTCAAGTATGATTTTGATTGTGATCAGCAGATTTTGCGTTCCAGACTTATTGCCCTTGATTTAGACAAAATCTAATTTTTATGGTTTCCAGTTGATAACTTCTCTTAGCTTTGTGAGAAAATTCTTGCAAATACTAAGATGACCTATGGGCGGAGGTATCATATTTGATACGGCATTTCATTTACTTTGAAATTAACAATTTTTGGCAATATATCATTGTGGTTTTAAGACAGCTGTGTTGTTTCAGTCTATCCAGCATTGGTTAGTGCAAACGCCTAGCACGATACGGATTTTGTTCAGACATTCCATATATTCCAATTCAACTCTCAACCGGCAACTAACAATTAATATTAACTGGAACTTATGCAAGTTGTGCATTCTTTCGTCCTTAATAGACCTCATATTATGTATTAGTAAATTTCAGATTCCATTTGCCTTTGAATATGGTATCTATATTTTATTTATTCAGTCTCGGAATTTCTGCATACATAAGCTCGGTTCGTTCCGATATGGCATAACCGAATTTAATTTAAACACACAGTTCTATGAATACAAGTGTACACATGTAGTTTTAATATAGCCACACTAAAATGAAGTAGCTGTGATATATAATTGCATAGAAAGGCGTCACAAAAATGGTTCCATATTACAATACAATATAAGAAAAATGCAGTAAGTTGGTAAACAGGAAAAATGAAAACAGGAGACAATTGTGATCCATTACACTCCTACCTTAGAGCAGGTATATACATAAAAACGCAGCCAGATATCTTTAAAAACCGCATTTTAGAAATGTATTTCATTTAATTATATGACACGTCGTATTTTGAAGATGTATACACATTTTTTAGATGCTATCGATCTGGAGTTTTCGGTTAAACGACTGCTATAATGTTTAAAAATTTTCTTTCTTGTATGTTCCGCCTTTCATGGAAGTTGAAAAAATTACATTTTCGAAGTGGCCACAGCCTTTGACCAAAATATACTCATTGGAATTTACTTTTATTATTGTTTTTCCATTCATTGAAGATAAAAATATTTTGGTCGAAGGGCGTTGCCAAACTGAAATTTGAGAAAATATGTTGGAAAAATACCGATTTTTCTCAAAATCTTCATACTTGCGTAAACGGCAAACGTCATAACCCATTATGATGTCATTGAAATGCAAGTAGGAAACACATACGAAACGTTCGATACATATGGATAGAAATGGTGACCTATTAACATTAATATGTGACAATTCAATTTTGGTCAAAATACTGGGCCATTTTTGGTCCTTTGTGGCTCTAGGAGTAGAGCCACGAAGGACCGAAATCGGCCTCATGTCAGATCTTGACAGTATTTGTTTTTTATAGAGGACACTTTCATTTGCACAAAAATTACTTTAATCTCCAAAATGAACATACTCTGTTGCAATGGCAACGACCTTTTTATAGTTTGCATCTACACCTTGAATTCTCTTCTTTCCATTTAATTCAACTGTTATAAAACTACACACATCGAATATATTGCTACATACAATGCATTTCAATTTTTTCGAACATAAATGACAAATTTTTATGTCATTGGTTCTCTCGTTGCCATAGTAATTGCTATTTTATTACCCAAAAAGGTAAAGAATGCTTATTAAAGATGTTATTTCATTAATATTTTCTCGCAAAACATGCATACTGATTGACTAAAAATGGGTAAAATGTTTACAAGTGATTTAATAGCAACTTAAGTGGTAGAATTCTTGACGATTGTCATAATGTTGCCATAGCAACGGGGAATCTTGTGCAAATATGAAAAAGAAAGGAGATGAGGTAAATGTCAAGGAGACAACATCCCATATCTAGGTTAAAAACAACGGCAGTAGAATACCTAAGAAACAAGGGAAGCGATGACTACAAAAATTGAAGTCCAAAGACATGGCAAAAACGGTAACAGATAAAAACAAAGACAAAACAAGGACGTGAGACAGCTACAATGCACGGAAATAAAAAGATAACACTAAGAACTAAGGCACTCATAGTGTGAACTCCCATGAAAACCGGGAGTGACATCAGGTGCTCCGGAAGGGTAAGCATGTCCTGCTCCGCTAGCGGCACCCGTCACACTATCAGTGAGTCAATCCAGGGTTGAATCAAATCCGATTATGTCAAATCCGTGAAGACGTGAAATCTAGCTGAAAATGTCCGTTTTCATTTGGGACACAGACACGTCATATCTGTCAATGATGTAATGGTGACGGCCATAGAATTTCTGAAGGGATGAAAGTAACAAAGGCAGAACAAATCCCTGACTAAGCAGCTTTTTGGACAGTGTTTTTGCTCTAACTAAAAAGTCACTGTATAAACTGCATGCCCGACAGTAACGAATCAACTGTGAAATGTAAAACGACCCAGAACAAAACATCTAGGGGTCACCATATGGCCTTCAACACAGTGAGGAACCTCACACCATATAGTAAGCCCTAAATTGCCCCCAAAGGTTAAAAAGTGAATAAATCAATGGAAACAAACCACATCCAATAACCCAAATATCAAGAAACTAAAATTTTATAAGAAGACAAGGACAAGCCAATGACCAACATATTGCTGACGTGGGAAAAACGTATTTTGCATTCTAAGTGCTACCAAGTTAAATAGTTATCGCTTAAATCCAGCATGCCGAATAACCAAAGTGGATCAAAAAGTTTACTAACACTTTGGTCCAGTAGGTCAATTCCGATACAACTATTGTACCGTAACCATAGCAACGGACAATGCTGTGTCAAACTCCTTTGTGTATTCCATGTGTTCTTAAATCATATACAAAATTATGTGCAAAGGTAGAATAATAAAAGAATTGACAGAAATGTCAGAAAATTTCACAATTAAGTTAAAGTCTAATTCAAACATAAATATAATGTCAACCCACGTATTGTTGCCATAAAAACGGCGAAAATTGAGGGACAGAAAATCTTCAGCTGCATTGTGTTTAATAATCTCCCAAACAATGCATGCCGACTGAAAAAATTATGATCAATGCAATGGCGATCATAAACAAAATTGTCTCAGCTCATAGAAAAACAACCAAACTTTGTATTTCGCAATAAAAAAATTCTATACCAAAAGTACTAGGTAATGCCACAAAGGATGTAAAAGAAGCGGATGTGTCACTTTTCAACCTGCAAATACTTTCAGTATTTTGATTTCGGTTCTGGTACGAAAAACCTATTTTATTTGGAAACACGAAATATATATATCTATATACTTCTTTGTAAATTATGTTTAAAACTAATGAGAATCTTTCTCGCGCAAATCTCTATACTTCAATAAGTTTGGCTACCCATTGGTCAATACTTCTCTGTAAACCAATACAGAAAGAATTATAATTATATCATATCAATATGCAGACTAACAGTTACGGAAAAATCCTGCATGCCGTCTACTGTAAACCTTTAAACATTTGGAATAACTTAAGCCATAAAAGCTGTAGGTATGGTTTACTTTCGTTGCCAAAGCAAAATCAATTTTGATTTCAGCACAAAATTATTATAATGAGGATGACAGAAAACTAAATATACTTCACACCAGATGGAGACATCAATGTAGTGCTCTGAAAACCACCATGGTAACTATTCATATTTCAAACAACCACTACCCAGATTGCCCCTGTGGTGATCCTTATGAGGATGCTTTTCATTTTCTGTTTAGATGTTAACTTTTTTTCAAATTAAAAGATGTGAACATTATGCCAAAATAAATAACTGCAATTTGAGACACTACAGTAATGACAATTTAGGTAATAAAACGAATTAATTTTTTTAGTAGACATGCGTACTTTCATAAGACAAACAAATCTTTTCATGTGATGTATGCTGGCTTTAATATCCATCTATACTCTTTTTATGCATTTACCTTAAAAGGTGGGGGTATATAGGATCCTTTTGTCCGTCCGCCCATCTTTCCATCCGTCTGTCCGTGACACTTTCGTTTCCGGATGATAACTTGAGTTTGCTTTGAGGGAAAGCTTTAATATTTTGGGATATTGTTTCTATTCATAATTACAGGTCAAGTTTCATTTTGACCGTGATCAGCAGTTTTGCGTTCCAGAGTTATTGTCCTTGATTTAGGCAAAATCTAATTTTTATGGTTTCCAGTTGATAACTTCACTTAGCTTTGTGAGAAAATTCTTGCAAATACTAAGATTACCTATGGGCGGAGGTATCATATTTAATACGGCATTTCATTTACTTTGAAATTAACAATTTTTGGCAATATATCATTGTGATTTTTAGACAGCTTTGTTGTTTCAGTCTTGGTTAGTCCAAACGCCTAGAACAATACGGATTTTGTTCAGACATTCCATATTTTCAAATTCAACTCTGAACCGGCAACTGACAATTAATATTAACTGGAACTTATGCAAGTTGTGCATTCTTTCGTCCTTAATAGACCTCATATTTTGTATTAGTAAATTTTAGATTCCATTTGCCTTTGAATATGGTATCTATATTTTATTTATTCAGTCTCGGAATTTCTGCATACATAAGCTCGATTCGTTCCGATATCGCATAACCGAACTTAATTTAAACACACAGTTCTATAAATACAAGTGAACACATGTAGTTTTAATATAGCCACACTAAAATGAAGTAGCTGTGATATATAATTGCATAGAAAAGCGTGACAAAAATGGTTCCATATTACAATACAATATAAGAAAAATGCAGTAAGTTGGTAAACAGGAAAAATGAAAACAGGAGACAATTGTGATTCATTACACTCCTACCTTAGAAATGTATTTCTTTTAATTATATGACACTTCGTATTTTGAAGAAGTATACACATCTTTTTAGATGCTATCGATCTGGAGTTTTCGGTTAAACGACTGCTATAATGTTTAAAAATTTACTTTCTTGTATGTTCCGCCTTTCATGAAAGTTGAAAAAAAATAAATTTTCGAAGTGGCCACAGCCTTTGACCAAAATATACTCATTTGAATTCACTTTTATTATTGTTTTTCCATTCATTGAAGATAAAATAATTTGGTCGAAGGGTGTTGCCAAACTGAAATTTCAGAAAATATGTTGGAAAAATACCGATTTTTCTCAAAATCTTCATACTTGCGTAAACGGCAAACGTCATTACCCATTATGACGTCATCGAAATGCAAGAAGAAAACACATACAAAACGTTCGATACATATGGATGGAAATGGTGACCTTTTAACATTAATATGTGACAATTCAATGTTGGTCAAAATACTGGGCCATTTTGGTCCTTTGTGGCTCTAGGAGTCGAACCACGAAGGGCCAAAATCGGCCTCATGTCAGATCTTGACAGTATTTGCATTTTTTATAGAGGACACTTTCATTTGCACAAAAATTACTTCAATCTCCAAAATGAACATACTCTGTTGCAATGGCAACGACCTTTTTATAGTTTGCATTTACACCTTGAATTCTCTTCTTTCCATTTAATTTAACTGTTATAAAACTACACACATAGAATATATTGCTATATACATAGCATTTCAATTTTTTCGAACATAAATGACAAATCTTTATGTCATTTGTTCTCTTGTTGCCATAGTAATTGCTATTTTATTACCCAAAAAGGTATAGAATGCTTATTAAAGATGTTATTTCATAAATATTTTCTCGCAAAACATGCATACTGATTGACAAAAAATGGGTGAAATGTTTACAAGTGATTTAATAGCAACTTTAGTGGTAGAATTCTTGACGATTGTCATAATGTTGCCATAGCCACGGGGAATCTTGTGCAAAAAACGTATTTTGCATTCTAAGTGCTACCAAGTTAAATAGTTATCGCTTAAATCCAGCATACCGAATAACCAAAGTGGATCAAAAAGTTTACTAACACTTTGGTCCAGTAGGTCAATTCCGATACAACTATTGTACCGTAACCATAGCAACGGACAATGCTGTGTCAAACTCCTTTGTGTATTCCATGTGTTCTTAAAGCATATACAAAATCATGTGCAAAGGTAGAATAACAAAAGAATTGACAGAAATGTCAGAAAATTTCACAATTAAGTTAAAGTCCAATTCAAACATAAATATAATGTCAACCCACGTATTGTTGCCATAAAAACGGCGAAAATTGAGGGACAAAAAATCTTCAGCTGCATTGTGTTTAATAATTTCCCAAACAATGCATGCCGATTGAATAAATTATGATCAAAACCTTGAACAATACATTTAAGAGCGGTGAATGCAATGGCAATCATAAACAAAATTGTCTCAGCTCATAGAAAAAACAATCAAACCTTGTATTTCGCAATAAAAAAAATCTATACCAAAAGTACTAGGTGATGCCACAAAGGATGTAAAGAAGCGGATGTGTCACTTTCCAACCTGCAAATACTTTCAGTATTTTGATTTCGTTTATGGCACGAAAAACCTATTTTATTTGGAAACATGAAATATATATATATCTATATACTTCTTTGTAAATAATGTTTAAAACTAATGAGAACCTTTCTCGTGCAAATTTCTATACTTCGCTAAGTTTGGCTACCCATTGGTCAATAGTTCTCTGTAAACCAATACAGAAAGAATCATAATTATATCATATCAGTATGCAGACTAACAGTTACCGAAAAATCCTTCATGCCGTCTACTGTAATCCTTTAAACATTTGGAATAACTTAAGCCATGAAAGCTGTAGGTATGGTTTACTTTCGTTGCCAAAGGAAAACTTCAAATCAATTTTGATTTCAGCACAAAATTATTATAATGAGGATGACAGAAAACTAAATATACTTCACACCAGATGGAGACATCAATGTAGTGTTCTGAAAACCACCATGGCAACTATTCATATTTCAAACTACCACTACCCAGATTGCCCCTGTTTTGATCCTTATGAGGATGCTTTTCATTTTTTTCTTAGATTTTAACTTTTTTTCAAATTCAAAGTTGTGAACATTATGCCAAAATAAATAACTGCAATTTGAGACACTACAGTAATTACAATCTAGGTGATAAAACGAATTGATTTTTTTAGTAGACATGCCTACTTTCATAAGACAAACAAATCTTTTCATGTGATGTATGCTAGCTTTTATATCCATCTATACTCTTTATATACATTCGCCTTAAAAGGTGGGGTATATAGGATCCTTTTGTCCGTCCGTCCATCTTTCCATCCGTCCGTCGGTCACACTTTCGTTCCCGGGTGATAACTTGAGTTTGCTTTGAAGGAAAGCTTTAATATTTTGGGATATTGTTTCTATTCATAAAATACAGGTCAAGTTTGATTTTGAGCGTGATCAGCAGATTTTGCGTTCCAGAGTTATTGTAGAGTAGAGTAGAGAAGACATTTAATATGGAACTTTTTTTCCCTCCCGACTACTCCAGCGAGATCCATCAATTCTAGGGCCTGATGGGTAGGAGCCGGAAATGTACTATCCAATCTACGGTCTTGTACACCCTCGTGAGGGAGTATATTTCGTCATCGGTTTTCCAATTTTTAGATTCGAGTTGCACTGACGAGATGTAAATTCATCGAAATGGACCTATCTGCAACAGTGACATTTAAATGTAGTGTTGCGTGTCACTCAAATTGTAATGGTCAAACTCCTCAGTGGAAAGATGTTCTCGATAATATCAATCCTAAGACTCTAACTCAGTTGGTCTTTGACGTTAGACGCATATATATATATCGGTCTATCGTAGAAACACATCGGGGTTAGGATTAGAGAAATGAATATCGAGAATGCCTTCCCACTGAGGGATTTGGCTGTTCTCCGAATGCACAGATATTACAGACAGATTGCACTGCCCACGCCATCTCTGTGGGAGACCAAAGGGATGTAAAGTAGAACGAACTACAAATTCATTTTATGTGACGCTTAATTAACCGAAATTATAACATGTCTACGGTGGTCCAGTGATAGCGTGGCAAACTTTAACCCTTACAACCTTGACAGAAGGGGTTCGAATCCCACTGGAATCAATAAAAAATTAATATTTAATATTAAAAGACTTAGACTTAGATTTTTGATTGATAAAAAAAAGATAGAAAAATACATCACAGGCAGATGATTCAAGCCTGTGGAAACTTGTTCAAATCCCCGGATTTGCGAATATTTACGCTAATGCAGGGCCTAAAAATCAAAATATAACGGTCTATCGTAGGAACCCAACGGGTTAGAATTAGAGAAATGAATATCGAGATTGCCTTCCCACCGAGGGATTTGGCTGTTCTTCAAATGCACAGATATTACAGACAGATTACACTGCCCACGCCATCTCTGTGGGAGACCAAAGGGATGTAAAATAGAACAGTCTGCATTCCGTTTCACTTTGTGTAAGAGAATCCATGGTACTTGTTTTGCATTAAAATAAGAATTAGAGTGAGTACCGATGAAAACCCCAACATCTTATTTGTGCTTCGTTTTTATGGTATAATATGGACCGATCTATGCTGAGCGCCCCATCAAAATGTGGGCTATTTCAATATTTGGAAAATGACACTTAGAACATTTTTTTTTGGTTTTTCTTCGGTTTCCAATTGTTTTGATATAATCTGCACTGATGAGACTTGTTGTCGAAATGGCCATATGAAGAAGATAAATTAACTGCAGTTTTGGGTACTTCATTGGAACAAAATGTGTTTTAAAAAAAATGAAATTAATCATTTTGGCTTGAATCATCTGCCTGTGATGTATTTTTCTATCTTTTTTATCAATCTGTCAATAAAGCAGGACATGCTTACCCTTCAATACCACCTGATGGCGCCCTCGGTTTTTATGGGGGTTCACACTGTCAGTGCTTTAGTTTTTTATGTTGTCTTGTTAAATTTTAGTTTTGTCTTCGTTAGTGATGTCGGCGGTACCGATCTGTCCTTGTCCACGTTTGAATACTAAAATGATTACAAAAGCTTTTCAAAATTTCACCTTGGTACTGTTTGAGGGTTAGAGAAGTTACACGTACCATGGTTTTAGTTGGTTTTGTCTAAGGGTTAGAAAATGACAATAACCAACTAGTTACCTAACAATCTTTCAAAACATATACCTCACTGACCGTGTGACGAAAGACCAAAGACACCACATGCCCACAAAAAACACGAACATTACATATACAACACAAAAAACTAAAGCACTAACAGTGTGAACTCTCAAAATACAAGAGTGGCATCATGTGCTCCGGAAGGGTAAGCATGTCATGCTCAACAATACCGGGACATTATACATTGAATTTCAATTTTTTTTCACACAGGTAAACAGAAAACGTAGCTTTATAATTATAAGTGTAAACATAACGTCAAATATTTTTTCATACAAGTTTGAAAGAAAACATCTTACAATTCAATTAACAAAGACAAATCGATAGTGTCAACTATAGAAATAAAAAAAAAATAATTAAAAAAATAAAACTATGGCTTGGTAGAAGATATATTAGAACTCGAAAAAACACCGTTAGTTGACTTTATAGGTCTACTTTTTTCTATTTATCCCATCAGAGTGAGGGATATTAGTATAGAGGGAGGTGACATCCATAGTGACCAGTGTGGTGCACGTGTTAGGTGGTTAAGGATTCAAGTCTGCCATTTTTTGTAAATAGTCAGTGGTATCTTTGATGAATGATGGGAGATTCTCAACATGTTGACGCAGATGGAAATCTACATATTCAGATATTTTTTTCAGTAGGATGACCATTAGCAGAGACGATGGGTCTTCATGGGTTGTTAGGTTTGTGAATCTTTGGAAGTAAATAAAATCTGCCAGATTTTGGATTCTCTGGAATTAAGTATTGTAGTGTTTTTTCTTCCATGTGCCGCTTCTCGAACATGTAGTTAAGTTCATATGTTATTTCATCACTATACTGTTTAGTGGGGGTCATTGCTAAATTTTAAATAAAAACGGTCATCGCTAAGCTGGTGGTCGGCTTCTTGAAGATATGAACATTTGTCCATTACAACAACAGCTCCACCCTTTTCTGCCGGCTTTATGACAATTTCTTCGTTAGATCTCAAATTACGAAAAGCAGTACGTTTCCCTGGCTTGAGATTGTCAAAACTGTCAGTCTGCAATTTGACAGTGTGCAATATGTCATCTTTTACGTTGTCTATGAAAGATTCCAGAGTGGCATTTTTACTGGGTTTTGGGATCCATTTGCTTTTTTTAACAAATATTTCTTGACAATCGTCATCTGAGTCACTATCGGAACTGATTTCATCTTATGTCTCCCTCTTCTTTGATCCAAAATATTCTTTTATTCTAAGACTTCTTGCAAAGTTATCCAATTCCTCGGACAGTTTCGTCTCTTTGATTTTCCCAGGTGCCGGGCAGAAACTAAGGCCCCTTGATAAAATAGATGTTTCATCTTCTGTGAGTTGATGTCTGGAAAGATTAACAACGGTGTGAGTGATGTTTTTTATTTCTTTGGGTTTACGTTTGAAATGTCGGTTTCGTCTTTTTTCGTCTTTTCGGAGATGGGGGGTATCAGTTGATGTGTTACGCCATCTCGGTAAAACTTTTTACGTTGTCGTTTATGAGGTTCTGAACTTTGAATATTAGTAATGTCATTCAAACGTTTCAAAATGTTTTCATATTGTTGAACTGTAAGATCGTTTTTGCAAGAATTTAAAATAGAGTTAAACTCTTCGGTTAATTTTCGTAGATGTTTTTGACAGTGTTTTTTTTTAACAGGATCAACAGACGTTTAGAACTGTAGAAAAGAGTGTTATTCCACCTGCACTGAAAAGAATATGATACACTGCCTGGTATTTGAGGCAAAACTTTGATGTGTAGTCCTTTAGGGATTGTCTCATTTTCAACATATGTTATGTAATTAGATAGATGGTGATTGCTTTTCACCTGTTTTTGCTTAATTATTCTGAGTTGCTTAAAATATTCACCATATGACATTCTAGAAATGATGTTATAATTAAGTCTACTAGGATCGCGTAAAACACAATGCAGGTAATTCAAAAATATTATAAAGAGTCTGAGAAAACAACCAACTAGAAAACTTATTGGATATCGGATCGTCGATACAGGACAATGCAGCACAAACAAAATAACTATATAAGTCTAGAGGATTGTGCAACGATATCGATAAAATATATAAAAGAACTTAAAAATAATGTGACAAAATTTTCAGTCAACAAATGACTTTCATCAGTGTCTTAAACACGCTAAAATATAATTGCGATTGATGATTACATAACTCAACAATACTGTCCGAGGAATTGGATAACTTTGCAAGAAGTCTTAGAATAAAAGACTATTTTGGATCAAAGAAGAGGGAGACAGAGGTTGAAATCAGTTCCGATAGTGACTCAGATGACAATTGTCAAGAAAAATTTGTTAAAAAAAGCAAATGGATCCCAAAACCCAGTAAAAATGCCACTCTGGTTTCTTTCATAGACAACGTAAAAGATGACATATTGCACACTGTCAAATTACAGACTGACAGTTTTGACAATCTCAAGCCAGGGGAACGTACTGCTCTTCGTAATTTGAGATCTAACGAAGAAATTGTCATAAAGCCGGCATACAAGGATGGAGCTGTTGTTGTAATGAACAAATGCTCATATCTTCAAGAGGCCGAACGCCAGCTTAGCGATTATAGTTTTTATTTAAAATTAAGCAATGACCCCCACTAAACAGTATAGTGATGAAATAACATATGAACTTAAAAACATGTTCGAGAAGCGGCACATCGATGAAAAAACACTACAATACTTAATTCCAGAGAATCCAAAACCTGGCAGATTTTACTTACTTCCAAAGATTCACAATCCTTACAACCCAGGAACCCAGGAAGACCCATCGTCTCTGCTTATGGTCATCCTACTGAAAAAATATCTGAATATGTAGATTCCCATCTCCGTCAACATGTTGAGCATCTCCCATCATTCATCAAAGATACCACTAACTATTTACAAAAAATGGCGGACTTGAATCCTTAACCAACTAACACCACACAGGTCACTATGGATGTCACCTCCCTCTATACTATATCCCTCACTGTGATGGGATCGAAGCTTGCAAAGAAGTTTGGGAATCTCGCCCGGTCAAAATTCCATCCACAGAATGTCTTGTTACCATGATTACAATGGTTCTTAAAAAGAACAATTTTACTTTCAATGGCGAACACTATTTACAAATAAATGGAACTGCTATGGGCACCAAAATGGCTCCATTTTATGCTTATATATTTATGGGCAAATTCAAAAACCAACTTCTCGAATTGTCTATCGAAAAACCGCTGTCTTGGTATAGATTTATAGATGATGTGGACATGAAATGGACTGAGAGTGATGAAAAATTACAAAACTTTATCTCGCATGCCAACAACTTGCACCCATCTATCAAGTTTACTTCAGAAATATCAAAGACTACAATCTCCTTCCTTGATACTACCAGCTCTTTATCGGAAGGTGAACTGTCCACAGATTTATATTGCTAACCCACGGATACAAACCAATACCTTTTGCCCAGCAGCTGTCATCCTGCACATGTAACTGAAAATATTCCATACAGCCAAGCCCTCAGAATAAGACGAATCTGTTCGAAGGAAGAGTCCGTGAAAAAACGATTAGGTCAACTCAAAAACAATCTTAAACGAAGAGGGTATAAACACAGTAACATGAAAAAAAGTTTTCACAAAGCCCGGAATATTCCAAGGAGCACCTTGCTAAAGAACAGAGAAAAAAAGGAAAACAAAAGAACGCCTTGTGTTCTAACATTTCATCTTTCCCTGAAAAACACTTTTAACACCGTTCGTAAGCACTGGACATCTGTGGATAAAAGTCTCAAATTGTCCAAAATCTTTCCCGAGCCTCCATTGGTTGCATTTAAACAACCAGACAGCCTGAGGAACTTGTTGGTACGGACAGAAGTGTCTAATACTACCAGTACCACAGGGAACAGTCACCCTTGTGGAGACAGGCGCTGCAAATGTTGTAGACATATGCAAACCTCGTCCTCGTTTACCAGTCAGGTAACTACAAAAAGGTACAAAATATTTTGCACTTCAAATTGCAAAAGCACAAATATTATTTATTTGTTGCAGTGTAACGTTTGTAATCTCCAATACGTGGGCAAATCAACGCAACCATTCCACAAACGTCTGAATGGACACAGAAGTGACCTAAGTAAAAAGCCACTTCTGCCCGTGAGTCAACACTTCAGGTTGTCAGACCACAGTATCGAGGATTTCAATAGAATGAAAATCCACATCATTGAACAGAACGGCCAATGGAGTAATTCCCAACGTGAAGATCGAGAAAGATTTTGGATTAAAGAATTTCGGGTTTTACATCCTGACGGAATAAACAGAAAACAATAGACCTATAAAGTCAACTAACGGTGTACTTTCTAGTTCTAATATATCTTATACCAAGCCATAGTTTTATTTATTTATTTATTTTTATTTCTATAGTTGACACTATCAATTTGTCTCAGTTAATTGAACTGTAAGATGTTTTCTTTCAAACTTGTATGCAAAAATATTTGACGTTATATGTACACTTATAATTATAAAGCTACGTTTTCTGTTTACCTGTGTAAAAGAAAACAAATTGACATTCGATGTATAATGTCCCAGTATTGTTGAGTTATGTAATCATCAATCGCAATTATATTTTAGCGTGTTTAAGACACTGATGAAAGTCATTTGTTGACTGAAAATTTTGTCACATTATTTTTAAGATCTTTTATATATTTTATCGATATCGTTGCACAATCTTCTAAACTTATATAATTATTTTGTTTGTGCTGCATTGTCCTGTATCGACGATCCGATATCCATTAAGTTTTCAAGTTGGTAGTTTTCTACAGTATCTGTATAAAATAATTATAACGACACTAAAATGCAAATTGATGTAAAATTGACAGCAAATTTTCGCCTTTCCACAGGCTTCGTCAGGCTGATTATAAATTCTCTACGCACGTACTTGCATGTGCGATAAAGATATGTTTGTTGGTACCATTACACTAACAATGAAAATTGAAACATAGATATTGTCGTTCTTTATGACATAGAAAGCTGAAAATAGTAAATATAAAGTATGAAAGAAATAAAAAAATACAATTAATTAAAAGGATGTTAACATAAATGTTTGACGCTGGAAAAAAAATTTTTTTTAATCTTTTGTTTGTATTGAAACTTGCAATATCTAAATTTTACAAAACTAAGACGTATCTCCCTCATGCATAGCTCTGTCCTTAGCTGAATTTTGGCTTTTCTATTTAGACCCTTTTGGTTATTTGTTCTCTTATCATCTTATACACGTTTTTCAGTGAATGGACTTCAAAATGTTTGGGTTTGATCTGCACTGATGAGACATAAGTTGTCGAAATGCGCAAATGCAGAAAATAAATTAACAGTAACTTCGGTATTTTGTTATTAATTACCACTGGGCCGATGCCTCTGCTGGTGGACTGTTAGTCCCCCAGGGTATTCACCAACCCAGCAGTCGGACAGACGACGCAAACCGGAGTGATGTACGGACTTAAGACTTCCTCCGGAGCTGGGATGAGAAATTTAGAGAAAATTTCTTGGACAAAGCTCTTTCAATGGACAGGTTGAGGGCCAATCTTATTTTTTACCCAGGTGCTGGTCAGAGAATTTGTTTGGCGAAAACTGGAAAAGAAAATTTTATTAAAAATGCCATCCCCCTACTAATGTACCGACACAGATCAATGGGTGTATAATACATGTACATTTTTGTACAGTTTGCATCGCATGTTTATTTTCCTTGTTTCTAAGTACTAAAACAGGCCCTCAAGTGCTTCTATCGCTCACCTAGACCTTTGCTAATATAGACAGTTTATGTTTAAAGGTCCAAAGTTAAATAATGGTTCCATTTTGCCCAATGGTTGTAGAGGAACACCTCTGCAAGTGTTTCAATTGGTGCAAATATTAAACTATGTTACCTGATGGCAACCATCTAGTAAAAAGCACGAACTTGGGCAAACAACTTTTTGGAGATGATCATCTAAAGACTATTGTGGTCCACTTTAGTTCTTATTTGTTCAGTAGTTTCAGAGAAGAATATTTTTGAAAGTTTTCCCATAAGGTCAAAATTTAATGTTAGCTATATTCCCCGCTTGTAGCCATCTTGTAATAAATCTATACATCAATATTGATTTTTTTTGTGATCCGAACTTCTTTCGACTAAGGCTACGTCGACATTACCGACGATGTTAACAATAGACTTAATTAACAAATAGTTTAAAGTAACATCCCCGCAATAATTCCAACATTCCCTTAGACTAATAAGGCAAAGTTTGAATCAAAGTGGCTCAGTAGCTTCAGAGGAGAATACCTCTAAATGTGTACCCATAGGTTCAAATGTAAAACTATTTCCCCGCTGTTGGCCACTTTAGATCTAATACGTGTATTACTATGAGGTTGGAGTGATTGCTCTTTGTTGAAGGCCTCATGGTGACTTCAGAATGAATAACAACAATGCAACAATGAAAGCGTTGTTCCGTTTGCTTAATCGTACCTTGCATTTATAGAGATTTTTTCCCATGTGCATTTTATTTGTTCATTCATGTCATCGATGCTAAATATTATTTAAGTCGATATTTCTCAAATGAGAAAAGGATATTTCTCTTTAGATTTGATACAGAGGACACATAAGAAATAAGTGAATTGCATCTTCAAATGTAGCCTAACAAGTACAAGCTGGATTAAGAACTAATTTAAAATTAATTGTGAACAAATCAGCTTTAAGGGGAGTGCATTGGTGACGCAACCTATTGTGTAATTAACTAAGTTTTCTGGACCCCTTTAAAGTACCCCGCAGGATTTAATCAATGCGTTTTTTTCTTTTTTTTTTTTTTATTTTTTTCTTTTTTTTTCTTTTGTTTTGGTTGGGTTTAAAAGCAGCAAAATTGCGTAATTTCCTAAAGAAATATCTGGAACATTCCAAGAAAATTGTAGAAGGAACGGAAAATTTATTTGATAATCAAAATTTTGTTCCTACTTGCAATAATTATTACAGTTTCGCAAATGATACCCATTATTAGAAACTAGATGGGGGTAAAAGGTCAGACAGTCAGGGCATAATCTATTATCCATTTTATAAAAAGTGCTTAATTTTTTTACGTCTTTCCACTAGTGTTTTCCAGCCAGTTTCAAAATATAGAGCTTAGCTTCCCTGCTTTTAAACTTTGATATGCAAGTGACGATTTCTGCTACTTCTACATGTTCTATTTTCCATTTGATCAATTTCCATCTCGAAACCGATTTCATACTTCACACGCATATTCAGGCAGAGGTGTAAAATATGTTAGGAAAATATTTGAATTTTGCATTATCAAATTCAATTTCAGGCACATGCATTGTAGTCTACGTTTGATAGTATCACTGCTTTAGTTTTGTTGGGGGTTGAAATCAAGTAGCCATTTCGATTTCGGACAGTTATGATTGACTTCTGCTTCAATACCAACTTTTAGGTCTTTTCCGGAGTACTGTATAAAGGATGTCATCAACAAATTTCCCAAATTATCAATTATGTCATTTATATACAACAAAAACATAAGAGAATATGGAACCTTGTACCGGGTACACCAGCTTTGAAGCAACCAACAAAAGAAGCTCCATCATTTAAAATCATAATTTTTGTAAATTCTTTGCTTTATAACAAAACAAAGATTCAAAATTGATCAATAGAATCTTCACTTTCCTTTGCTCTCATTTTATAAACATTTATGCTAATTTCATAATTATTTGTTTTTTCTCTTCTGACATCAGGCTTTTATGATGTTTTTGAGTTCAGTGGACTGTTTGTTATATCTTTTTTATGCATTAGGAAAGAACAGTAAAAAGTTTTTTGTCCAATCTTTTTGCTTTCTATGTATTAAAACAAAGTAAACCTTGGATCTAATGTGGACTTACTGGATAAAGAAAAAAAAACAAACATCATTTTTGGTGGTGAGCACCGAGAGACTATTATTCCCATGTTTGGTTTTAATTTTGCTTGGTGGTTTCAGAGTAGACGATCCCCAAACGTCATTGAAAGGAAAAATTCTAATTGCAATTTCCTTAAGTTCTATTGTTAAACTATGTTCTCAGCTGGTGGACACCTTAGATAAGGTGCAAACCTGAAAATCAACTTCTTTTTACAGAAAAACACCAATCGTTTGTTGTGGCAAAGCTTGGTTATAATTGGCGCAGTAGTTTCAGAGGAAATCTCTAAAAGTCTGTCCCTGTTTTTATTTCCGTGCATTGTAGCTGTCTCATGTCCTTGTTTTGTCTTTGTTTTTATCTGTTACCGTTTCTGCCATGTCTTTGGACTTCGAGTTTTGTAGTCATCGCTTCCCTTGTTCCTTCGGTATTCTACTGCCGTTGTTCCCTATAAGGTCTAATGTAAAGGTTCCAGGTAACTAATTATTTTCATGTAGAATTTCAACCAAAATGCCCTAAACTTGACGTCATACTGCCATTTCCATATGTTTCGTTACCACCAATGACAACTGATTTCATGTAGAGGGTGTCACCATACATTGCTGGTTCAATTTTCGGGGTACTATGTCAGGTTAAATTTTTCCGAAAATGGCTTCATTCTAGCATCACCAAATTTGACATGGATTTTCTGTAATTATCTCCCTTTGATCTCCAATGACTATATTGTATCAATACTCTACCACAAAATAGCTTTAATTAGTATCTTTTTCTTTTGGTTTTATGTTCTGAATTATATCATTATTGTAAAACAAAAAGCAGATTTTTTATATATTCGAAGGGAAATCTCTGGCACATGCCCAACCTTGGGGTACTTTTTTTATAGGATCTATTTTTAGAATAATTAGGTACCTTGAACCAAACTATTTTTCTACGGTGGTGGCCATTTTGGATAAGTTGAGAACCTGAGAAAACTTTTAGGAGGGACCACCTGATGACAAACGTCGTCAAGTCTTGTTCCAATTGGCTCAGTGGTTTCAAATGAAATCTTTGAATGATAATTTAACGCCAGACGGACGACGGAGATGACGGTCGCAAAATGAAGGCAAAAGCTCATCCTGGTTATAACTACAATAATTAAGAAGACAACGACGAAAACTTACCATATCAATACAACTTACACCCACAACTGAATTATATCACTATGTTTCAAATGTATACTGATCATGCTGTGTGAAATATTGAGGTTAAGAAGCGTATTGTATGGAACCGTAAACTGACTTACATGAATAGTTTCAGTATATCTTGTTCATAGATAGATACCGATTTTACCGTAAATTTATACCTAGATATTGCTATTTCGACATCTGATATGCCACATCAATACAAATCAATTTCAAACATTTGCAACCCTTGTAAGCTGAGCAATGTTTCGGTAAATGTAAAAGTATCAAAAACCGAGACTAAATCAATCTGAACTGGGACAAAACATCATTCAATGCCACTTTAAATAGAAATTTGTTTACATTTTTCTCAACCAGCCTAAACATTATTCAACCGGACTAAACCAATTATATGCGAACTCAGGTTACCTAAATCATTCGTCGAGAACTCAGCTTACTTTGCTGGTGATTCGGGAGACCCAAAACCAAAGAATGTAAAAAGCTGACAGGGAACAAACAACCAACATCACATAAGTATGAGCTTTGCAAGGGGAAGGCAGGCTAACTGCTAAGTCTTAAACA
This sequence comes from Modiolus philippinarum, assembly GCA_002080025.1. NCBI lineage: Eukaryota > Metazoa > Mollusca > Bivalvia > Mytilida > Modiolidae > Modiolus > Modiolus philippinarum. The sequence continues at coordinate 44,487 of MJUU01063617.1, read as the reverse complement.
TTTTCAATTTTTTATATAATAAAAGGAAACAATCGGATTTTTGGCCAGCAAAGATGTGTACTATACTATTGGCAGAAGTTTCGGCTTTATTACTATTCTCAGACAAGATCTGTGAAAGCTATGTATCATGAAAGAATTAAAGTACCGTTAAATCAAGGCATGAATTAATACGTTATTTTTGTTTTTATTCATTGTCCCCTAGCTGCACCATGGTTTGTCTCCCCGTACGCCAAATTTCGTCGGAGGAGAATTATTGATCGTATGCTGTTTTCACGGTTTTGATGTATGACATATGATGCTGTGTTACTAGAAAATAAAAGTATGAAGATATTTATGCACATAGACATCTGTGTTTACTTTTTTATTTTGCAAAAATCTACCAAGAAAAGGGTGCGACTTTATCACAATATATCGCACGTAACAGGTAAAACGCGTACAAAAGTATCAAGACATTTTCTTCGACTGACCTGGTATCTGCCGCTTCAGTTTCCGTATCCCCGCGCTACACACTTCCGTCTCCCCAATTTGACGAGGTACGCGGTGTATTAGAGAAGAATCCTTGCTTTTAATTACAACAAATAAACTGAAGACCAAAAAATTTGAAAATATTTTATGAAAGGATAAGGAGTAAATGAACATGATACCATAACACACATGTTTACTCCAACTGCAACAATTTTAATGAGCTGTATGGCCATTTCGGAAATTGATTCCTCATCAGCAGCACTTGAAACCAAACAAAGGAAATCTAATAAAAAAATGTTTAAAATGCATAAAATCAAACGAAATCCGAATAATCAGTAGTATTAAACATAGCTAAGGACAAAACTACGATGGAGGGAGTTAATCCTTAGGCTTTAGAATTTACATAAATTTAGATAATAGTAATTGAACAAAGTGTACACATGAGATATTATCTCATGTACAAGTACACCATACCTAAGACAAATAAAGAGCATACATCTCTACCACGAGGAATTGTTTTACCAACTCCACACTGCAATTAAAGACAAACTCCTGTATTAAATATTTTATGAAAGGATATGGAGTAAATGAAAATGAGACCATAACACACATGTTTACTCCATGAAAGTCCATTTAATAAGTTTTTTTTGATTTAATCAATTTATGTGGAAGGGTTGTATAAAGTGTAGAAAAGTCATAACTATCAATAGACGAAACTGGTCTTTAATTGATAATTTATCTAAAACTTCAATGGATTTTTTTTTCACTCCAAAAATAATTGACACCAGTTTTGATAAGTTTTTCACAGTATTTGATAACTAAATCTTTAATACTGGTGAATGCACTAATTAAATGGATAGATAAATTAGTACTTTATACCTCATACCTTATTTGAATAATTGAGCTAGATATCACAAGGGATGATACATGTTTACTCTCAGTCTAAGCACCATTTTTTTTTTGTTAATGTTTATAGAGTTCAGTGGGTTGTTTTTTGTTTTTCCTCTGTTACAATATTTTCAAAAAGCAATTTAAAAGGAAATGTATGCAACTAGAAGTTGTGCACTATGCTTGAATTTCTAACGGACAATATATTTGTGTCATTTGAAGGTGCTATTTATCAACAGCATGTTGGCATACAAACTAATTGTGTTCCACTACTCGGAGACATGTTTTTTTGATATTCTTACGATACTGAATTTCTTCAGGGACTCATAAAAGATGCTAGATCCTTCAATCTCATTTCTAGATATATTTATAATGTTATTTCCATCAATAACGCATCTTTTGTTAAATAGACCCCATTAATATCTCCGCCAGAACTAGAAATAAAGGAAACGACAGAAACCACTACATCTACATCTTTTATGGACTTACATCTTGAATTTGACAAAAATGGTCATCTTAGGACTAAAATTTACGACAAAAGGGGTGATTTTAATTTCAAAATTATCAATTTCCCAAACATGGACAGTAATATTCCAGTTTCTCCTGCTTACGGAGTGTATGTATCACAGATGATTCGTTACGCGAGAGCTAGCACAAATTATACATTCTTTCTCAGTAGACATAGTTATCCTCATGACCGCCTTATTCATTAAGGCTTCATAACTTCCTTCTCATACAATCATTAAAAAGTTTTTTCATAGATATCAGTCCCTTGTGGAAAAAAATGAAGTTTAGGCCCGAACTCTGATTCAAGATTCTTTTTTAGTACTGGGGTGATCATTTCTTTTAACTGTGTACGACCTTTCAATATCTATTGCTGCTGAGTTGCTACCGCAATATGGAAATGGAGGTTTGCTATGCCATAAAAACGGTTTAACCCACTACGTCTTTGGTCAGGACCATTGCGGTGGACAATTTTTCCTATGGTTTCCACCTAATTTGTCTTTTTTGTCTCATGGACTTCGGCTCTTGACAACTCTGTTCGGTACTTCTGTTATTACCCCATTTACTTTTTTTAATGAAGAGACATAAGCTGTTGAAATGGCTATTTGCGTAAACTAGATTGACAGTAACTTCGCCAAATAGCTTAATGTAGTTGACTTTGATGCACCCCTCTTTGAATTATCCCTCTTTAAACTTTGATCGATTTGTCATCATTGCTGTAAAACGAAATTTTTATTTAAAGCATTTTCAGTAGTAGCGCCGAACTCATTTTTTCGATTTTTGTTCATACAATTCTGTTCTGTAATTTCGTTATTACTCCAGTTTAATCTACATTCAACATTGTTTTTACTTGAGGATTCAGTTACAATTTATTAAAGTTACCCCCCGGTAGGTATAAAACCGATTAGTTTTTTTTTTGTTTTTGTTTGTTTGTTTTTTTTTTTTCTTCTTTTTTTTGTAGACGGGACATTATATTCAGAATTTGAACACTAAATTCAACTTATAATTCTTTTTCATTCAACAGCTTTTCACATATAATGCATAGGTTCATATTCAAGTCGAAAATTTTTTCAAGCGTTTCGCTCAATATTTTTGTCAATAGCAGCACAAATAAATGATTATACGACCGATGAAAGTAATATATTAAGTTGGCCAAGTTCTAAAATTAATCCAAATATTATAGTGATTTAGCCTAGCATTAATGAAAAATAAAAATACAGATTTGTTTTTCTTCATACGTTCACTAGGTAACTAGTTATTTTATTTTCCCAAACGGAAATTATGAAAACATTGTTATTATAGTTCTACCTAATGCAATATGAAATGTATCAAGGGCTGCAAATAATATGGACTTATGAAATGGCCATATGCAGGAATAAAATTTACTATGAGTGCAGAATTAGTTATTTGTTACAACTGGGTCGATGCCTCTGTTGGTGGACTGTAGTTCCCGAGGATATTTACCAGCCCAGTAGTCAGTACTTCAATGCTGACCCGAAAAATCTAAATTAGTGAAAATTTGTTGAAAACTAAGGAGTATCTCCTTAATGCAAAACTCTGTTCTTTAGCTGTTTATGGTATTCAATCTAGATCATATTGATTATTTGTTCTACATCAGTTTTTAAACATCTATGAGTTTCAGGTTCTTCAAATATATAGATTTTATCTGCACTGAAGAGACATAAGTTGTCGAAATGACCATCTGCAGAAATCAAAATTACTGAAAGTTCGGTATTTAGTTGTCCATTTTGCATTTTAGGTGAACCTATACTTAAAGTCTCTTTTCTTTTCAGGAGGTAATGGTTTGTATTCAAAAATTGTCACAAGAAATGTAAGATATAACAATCTGAAAATAGTCATAATATAGCAAAGTCTATGACAGAGATAATCCTTGATCCATATCATGCTTACAATACGGTACACCATTCCTGAAATGAAAAACCAATATAAAAATTGGACATGTCTAAACATACTTCGTCACGGCAATAAATTTCTTATATTTTTTTAAGTAGCTAAAATGAATTATCAACACACTAAGTATTTAACTGTTAATTTTGCTGGTCGAAACAATGTATACGATTTAAACTATGATTTGATAGACAACAACGGTAGTAGAATACCGAAGGAACAAGGGAAGTGATGATTACAAAAATTGAACTCCAAGGACATGGAAAAAAACGGCAACATAGAAAAACAAAGACAAAACAAGGACGTGGGACAGCTACGCTGCACGGAAATAAAAAAGACGACATTAAGAACTAAGGCACTCACACAATTTCAATCTGTTTTTAATATTTGTTCCGAAACGGTGAATTATTATACATTATTGTATAGACAACTGTGATTTATCGAGTTTTCCTAGTTATACAAATCTCATAGTTTCACTTTTGTTTAAAGCTGAATTTTGGCTTTTCTATTTAGATCATTTTGGTTATTTGTTCTCTATCAGCTTTAACATGTTTTTTGGTTAATGGACTTCCAAATGTTTTGGTTTTAATCTGCACTGATGAGACATAAGTTGTCGAATGCGCATATGCAGAAAATAAATTGACGACAACTTCGGTATTATGTTATTTATTACCACTGGGCCGAAGCCTCTGCTGGTGGACTGTTAGTCCCCGAGGGTATTCACCAACCCAGTAGTCAGTACTTAATTGCTGACCCGAAAACCGATTGTATTGAAACTTGCAATATCTAAATTTAACGAAATTTTGTTTAAAACTAAGGAGTATCTCCCTCATGCATATCTCTGGCCTTAGCTGAATTTTGGCTATTCTATTTAGATCATCTTGGTTATTTGTTCTCTATCAGCTTTAACATGCTTTTTTTTTTGGTTAATAGACTTCCAAATGTTTTGGTTTTAATCTGCACTGATGAGACATAAGCTGTCGAAATGCGCATGTGCAGAAAATAAATTGACGGTAACTTCGGTATTATGTTATTTATTACCACTGGGCCGAAGCCTCTGCTGGTCGACTGTTAGTCCCCGAGGGTATTCACCAACCCAGTAGTCAGTACTTCGTTGCTGTCCCGAAAACCGATTGTATTGAAACTTGCAATATCTAAATTTTACGAAATTTTGTTTAATTACAAAAACAGGATAACAGCAAACACCTACAATGGCCAGTAACTTCGGTATTATGTTATTGATTAAATTAACAATATATTTTCATTGTAGGAAATGGCATCAAATATTATCGTCAATGTAATAGTCAGACGCATTAATATGAAACAGATAATCCCTATAAAAATTAAAGTTGCATCTAATCTCTGTTGAAAGTTTGAACATAAGAATAACTAATCAACCGTGATGAATACCAAAAAAAAATGTCTCTCGTGTCGAACAATGTAAGGGGTTAAACTCTCTTTGGAACAGGTTCCGAACTCGTTGAATCCGTCTGTGTTGTTCGATACCCGTGACATTATTATTTTATATCCATCATGGTCGATAAGTTTTCCCTTTCATGTGATAAAGACCGTACGATGACCCCTCGATGCTTCGTTTTGGGTCGTTTAAACCTGGAGATGGGATGTTGTCTCCTTGACATTTACCCCATTTCCTTTTTTAAATATTTTTTTCATATTTATCTGGAGCCCCGTCGGAAACCCCCTTTTTATCAAAGGCTAGATCCGAATCGAATAAAAAGTACTCATGGTATACTGCAGTACGGAAAAGTGACTGCCGTTGCGGTAAAATGGTTATTGATTTTTTTATGGAAAGGAACATGAATGATTGATGTTTCCAAGCCACATTCCTTTCACACCTACATTAGATGTATCATACTCCTTTTGCTTGTCATAATTGACTTAAGGTAGACGGGTACTCCAAATTTTTTCCATGGATTTTTTTTATTTTTACACGAAGGTTTCCTTATAATATAAGCATTGAAATAAAATAATAAAAAGGGGGATCACCGTGCTTGTTTTTAAAAATAACTGATATCAGAATAATCGAATATTTCTAATGAAAATATAGGGAAAAACAGGTATATTGTTGATTTCTTTAAAACTATTCCATAGATTTCTTTCTACTTTACTCATGTGTTAGCCCTTTGAACATACATTCAAAAAATACAAAGAAAAATGGGGGTCTTCGACTTTGTTTTCATATAATTTGTAAAATGTGAATTTTCATAGTGAACTATTTTTATCAGATAATCTCCCCTTTTCAAATTCCCTCTTCCATTTCATTTTTCATTCCATATCGAGTTACCATACCTAGTCTAATTAGATAAAGACATGTAAGATCAATTCACTGTAAGTCCTTTGCATTTTGTATTATGGATATAATATGGATTGATTCATTACAAATATTTTGTATCTTTAGAAAGCAGATAAAAATAACAAATTCAAAACTGCGGAAGACTACTGATCTACCTTAAGCCATTTCAATTAAAATATGCCAATTCTATGCTCTATACTTTTTGGTTTTAACGGAGCGAAAAAGATAATATTTAACTCGGAGATAGTAAAAAAAACTGAATACCGAAATTACTGTAAATTTACTTTCTGCATATGCGCATTTCGACAACTTATGCCTTCCGTGCAGATAAAATCTAAACGTTTTGAAGACCAAAACTCAACAGATGTTAAAAAAATGATAGAGAGCAAATGACCAATATGATCTAAAAATTTTGCATGAGGGAGATACTCCTTAGTTTTCAACCAAATTTACACAAATTTAGATATTGTAAGGTTCCAAAAATAATCGGCTTTCGGGTCAGTACCGAAGTACTGACTACAGGGCTGGTAAATACCCTCGGGGACTAACAGTCCACCAGCAGTGACATCGACCCAGTGGTAACAAATGACTAAATATCGAAGTTACTGCGAATTTACTTTCTGCATATGCGCATTTCGACAACTTATGTCTCTTCAGTGCAGATAAATCTAAACGTTTGGAAGACCAAAAAAAATGTTGAAAAACTGATTGGTTTAAAAACCAATTGGTGACTACAAATATAGGGAAAAATAATTAAAAATCTGGCCATTTTAAATTAGATCTATTTGAATTGCTACTTCGAATTCCTACATATTATTTGTGAATTTAGAGGTAGATCTGTCACAAAATTTTAAAAAGTGGTCTATTTCACTTCGGGGTAAAATTATGTATTTTTTTTCTGTTATCATATTGGAAGTACCAAGACAACCAATATGTGATGTATGTTTATAAAATGAGTCAGCGGCATGTTACTAAACTTAGATGTCATTTGTTATGCAGCATTATCTTTACCCGTTAATGTAAAAATCAATACCATGATGAAATTTATATCGGAACATACCATGAAAAACATATTAACATACTAATTTGTGTAAACTCTTCTAGACATGTACCTTAGTGACACGGCGATATGAAAATGGAAATGCGATATGAAGTGAAAAAGGATGCCCATTTGTTTATACTTATTTGAATATAGAATTTAATATATAAATACATCTATTTTAATTTAATGAAAGTCTGATAAAATACATGTAGATATTTTTTGAAGAAAATTCTTAATAAAATTTATCTAAATTTGGTTCCAAATTTCTTCTCAGTAATCAAATGAAAACAAAACTATAAGTACATCATCAGAAAAGACCATAATAGAACATAGAACATAGAACATAGAACATATTTTATTTATCAAATTAATGGCCCACAGGGGGCTACATGAGTTTTACATATAAAGAAAAAGAAACATTAATGTTTCGAAGAAACATAATATGTCAAACTAGGTAAAGTGAATAACTAATATATCATAAACTTACACATGCATCATATTTAGGGGCGCAAATGGCTATTGCTTAAAACAAAAATAAATCCATTTCAGGAATTCAGGGAGGGAGGGTGGGTTTTAAAGTAACTTGAAAAGCTTGATAAAATTTTACAGCAGTTGCTTTTAACATAATAGAAAATTATGTCATCCAGTTGAGGAGTCTGCGCAGTTACACCCAATATGTACTACACCTAAAGGAATACTTCCCTTCTCACACCAAAACCGATATTTTGAAGAGTAAGTGAGAACCAACCACCAGTCAAAAGAACGAGCAATCCATGGACAAAGGCAACATCGGAAACACTAAAAACAAGGACATCACATTTGTATGGGACAAAAAAAGAAAAATGAAGATACATACATACAGATGAACAACACGGACCCAATGAAAACCATGAATGGGTGAGATCAGTTGTACCGGTAGAGTAAGCATCTCCTGCTTCTTATGATTCACTCGCCATGTTGAACATGTTGAACATCCGGTAGTAAGTTATATAACACCACTCATTCGGAAACCAGTTGGGCACATATGTGAATTTAGTCCTTATAGAAGACGATATATTTCCAATATAGTGTTTATTTTGTTACACTTTGAATGTGTTGGCAACTGAATCTTATTTAATTAGAAAGTTTATACTGTAAGGCTTCTAAATTTATATAATTTTGAAAAGAAATTAAAATTTTATTGGCATGGGCGGGGTATTTTTCTCTGTAAAATTCAAGCAGGAAGTACCGATCCTTGTGTAGTTCACTGCCGGGAACTAGTTCTTTCTTACATTTTGTATATGCAAGTTAAAGGGAGGCTGATTTTCTCATGAGATTTTCTTGAAAGATGCCTTTCTCATTTGAACTTTTAGTAAAATGTTTACAAAATTTGAAACATGCGCAATTTAACATGGGAGTCTAGTGGAGATTGAATAAGTGGTGTTATACCTAGTAAAGTCAAATCAGGTAGAGGAACTTTAGTTGAAATCAGATTTTTGTTACCTCCCTTTCCCTTTATAAATGGCGTGCCATAAATTTCTTTATAATTAAACAAAGTTTCGTTTCGTAGTTGTTAGTTGGATAATTATTTGGAAACTTTTTCAATTATGTCACCCCAGACGAAGTCAGGGTGACATGTTGTTATTTACGTTTCTTCTGATAATTATTCTTATTACTATAATTATGACACATTTTTTGTGCCAACGATTATTTTTAATTTGCGTATTGTAAACAAATGAAACTTAGTATGAAATTAGATCATCATAAGGAGAAGATATTTTCCGCAAAAAAATCAAATCGGGTGCAATTTTGAGAGATGGCAAACAAAATGCGTCATAATTTTGTCCTATTCAAACGAAAATCGATTTCTAGGTAGATTTTGACACATGAGATGGAATAATTTAATTGGTTTCTGGGGTGACATTCTGATATTTCTCGTAATTGCAAATCTAATTATACTTTTTAATTACATGTAATTAAAATATTGTATTATATATTTACTGCAATTAGTTATGTTATGAGAACCTACATACGCATTTCATTTGTTCTGTAGGGCATATTCTTGGTCAAACTTTAGTTTCCCGCATTCACCAAAATTCTTCTCAAACCAGTCTCTACCAACACTTATTTTCTTGTTTGTTTTTACACTTACAGGACAATAAGACTCTTCCTCTCCTTCCAAACCATCGACTCCTGACATTAAATCCTTAACTTGATTAGTATTTTCCTCTTCCATCAGTCCTTTGTTTTGGAATGCAAAGAAAAGAAGTTTATTTTCTTTTATCAGTTTCTGTAAACTTGGATTTTTTTTTATCCAAGAATCTACAATTTGGTCTGCAGGATCGTCTTCGTCTAACAATTCATCTCGGTTTGTGAAGATAATAATACAATTCTTAAAATATGATTTATATTTTTTGAAGAGCTCCTCAAGTATTGCTTTTTCATCGCCAGTGTAACGACCGATTTTAATAGTTAGTACATAGATGACTGTACCGTGATGTGGTCTTCCTTGCAATTTTTCCAATTCGCGTTTAATATGCAAAAGGGAAGTTGCATTTGTGAGACCTGGAGTATCAATGACGGTGACCTTTTTACCAAATCGAAAAACCAAACTTTCCTGACAATTTTTTGTGACTGGAATCGTCCCAGCGCCAATTTTGAAGTCTTTGCGTCCTAGTATACTATTTCCAGTAGAGCTTTTGCCACTCCCAAGAACACCAAGCAGAACAAAGGTTATTTCTTCAGGCATTTGCCTGAAATGATTATATAATCATTTTTTCAACAATAATAATATACATAAATTCGTGTATTACTTCTGAATGGAGTGAAAAACAACAAAATTTACACAAATACATACAATAACAAAGTTTCAGAACGGGCTGAAATCTTCTAGTAGTTTTGTTCATGCGAGAAATCGTTTTTCATATTTCGAAAACATTCATTACTAATATAGTAATATAACCGACTTAGCTTTGCGAAAATGTAAAGGTTTTTCTGTCATTTTTAAAGACTTTTATGGTATAGTAATAAAATAATATTAAAAACAAATAAAATATGCCATTATAAATAACAAAATACCGAAGTTACTGTGAATTTAGATATGAAATGTATCTTTTTAAAACATACCGTTTCCCTGTTGCCATTATTCGTTGCAAACACGGTCCAATATGTCAAGAAATGGATGTATACGTCGATATCGGATCTTTATAATCACATGACAAACATTAGATACGCCTTTTTCAATCTTTGCGCATGATTATTCTTCAGTACATTTACGATACATACTATCTATGTATTAACATTTCAAACCTTGAAGGAAAACACAGAACGCAGGCATTTCCCAAGTCTGTTTAACTATAAGCAGCACATATGGAGACGTGAGTTTATATATTAATTTTGCAAAACTTCAAAACATACTTTTTAATTATAATACAACTTAAGATTATTGTAACGCAAAAGTAATCCGAAATAATGGGTAAAAAGAAAAAAATATTGCATTTTGAATTGTTGACAATACAAAATATTATTCAAACTTGAGGAATTAATCATAAAACTTTAGATAAAAATTGATTGCAAAAAGGATGAGGACCCATTTTGAATCAAGAGAAAGAGAAAAGAAAATAAGAATAAAATAAAACAAAGTAGAGAAAAGTAGATTAAGACAGTTATCAAATAAAATTTAATTAAAACATTTTAAAATAGTTTATATTATACAAAATAAGTAAGAATAACAACTTTAAGAATATAAGCAGACTTTCAGTAAAAGGAACAATAATGGAAGTGTTGTTCTTTTTGCTTAATCTAACCATGTATTTGTAGGAATTTGTCACATGTTCATTTAGTCCATATCCCTGTATTTGTTCATTTAAGGGCCCTTCTCTGTAAGCATAAACAAGTCTTGCATATGGCTGAAAAGGTGGGGTCTCAAATATTGATGAAATTTTGTATATAAACGTCATATATTTAGTTATATGTAATCCTGACAATAAAATCAGTTTTGTTTTTTTTTTTTTAATTTTGAGCGGTGGTTGCTATGGTAACTGGTCATGCCAAAATATGGCGTCAAAAATGCTGTCAAAATGGCAAAAACGAGTAAAATCTAAGTAAGCTGTAACAGTAAATAGGAATTATATGGAGTTTTATTACCTTATAAGTGATTAGATAATGGGTCAATGCAACATTTATAACAAAAAGCAATGAAATAACTTATACTAAGTCTGAATCTGGTAACCATGGCAACAAAAATCACTTAAATTGAAAATTTTAAGAAAATGGGAAAATGGCCAAGATGGCCCTTTTGAGCATTTATTACAAAAATATGCATCCATGGAAATTCATTAAACTTACTGAAATTGCAATTTAGTATATTTGCTTTAAAATATCAAAAAATGAAAATAGTGTTTTTCTGTTATTCAAAAATAAATAATTTTGAAATTTGCTGCAACAGTCATTTTCATATTTTTGTGAAAAAAAAACAAAATAACTATTTTTACTTGTATTTCAATCGCTCTTCAGCAGACAGTATTGGTATTAGGTTTATTAGTCTTTTATATAATGAGTATGCTAAACATTTACTATATGACCTGGACATTTCATCTCAAGATCACGAAACTCTAATTTCAAAGGTATAACTTTTTTCAAAAACCGCTCAAATCTGTATTACAGCCCATCTTCAGTAGATTGTGTTGATGTTAGGTTTATTTTAAGTAGAACATGCTTTTTTATCTTAGTTAATGCTACATGACCTTGACATGCCATCCCAAGGTCATGAAACTCAAATTTTGAAAGTTTGGCCACAAATACTCTCATTTCATATGATTTTCTCAGGAATGATATTGGATATGCCAGGTTTAACCTTCTGATTACATAAGTTAGCAACCAACATCCATACGGATGGTTGACCTTGAACTCTGAAGGTCAAAAGATAATCACCAAGGTCATTATTTACCTATAAGATCAACTATTGGTACAAGATGCACGTTTTATTGTTTTTAATTCGTTTTGGCACATGCATTTACTTTACATATACTCTAGTGTTTAACGCAAATCCAAAGGTGACCTTGACAGAAACTTTAACATTAAACCTTCCCGCTGAAACTATACGTAAAGGTGAATTTAATCTGGAATTATATTGCCTATTCCCCCCTCCCCCGATCTATCTTCTAAAGAAAAAATCATTCCTCTGTCATTTTTATTTGCTGAATTATTGATTTTAACAAAAACAACTGAATATGTGGGTCCATACTTATGAACTAGTCTAATATGAAGTGTTGCCGCATAATAGAATCGTGAATCGCCTTGCAGCACCCACAAGATGAATAAACTACATTTGAAGCAAACAACATGTATTAGAATCAATTAATTGCGATTTTTTTTTATTCATGTAAAACATGTAGGCTTAAGAGCCTAATTTTGGTACAGATAATGATTACCACATAATATGCATTCACCGAATAAATAAGCATTTTGTCAGGTGAGCGATTAAGGCTTAGTCTCTGAGCTTCTAGTTAATTTATTCAGACAAACCGTTTGAAATTTGCCATGATTACACGTACACCTTTGTTCAAAAGTTCTGCCATTACAAAAATAATTGGGAGAAATGGCTTATGTTTCATAATCTTTTGATGAAATTAAAATAAAGGGGGATTTACGGCAAAAAAAAAAAATCCTAACTACCAAGAAATAATTCCAGTGCAATGCTCTTGAAAATAGGTGAGCTTGCATACCGTCATACGTGATTTTTTTTTATCCCTAATCCCAACAGAGTAGCTTTTATATTTCCATTCATATATTTACTAAGGTCTATATTTGAGCGACTGTAAGTGGTAGGTCTATGGTATTTCGCCAGTGAATGTATCTTGGGTACTTGTAACATATGTACCAAAATAAGACTGCATGACTTCTAAATGAATGACTTCTATTAATATTTCAATTTTGGTCATATTTCGCCTTCTTCAATGGTTGGCGGAAGGTATTTGTTAGGTGAATGCATATAATGTGGTATTCATTATATTACCAAAATTAGGTTCTTAGAACTATATTTTTACATGAATGAAATAAATAAAATTGTACTAAATTGATTTTAATACATGTAGTTTGCTTCACATATTGTTTATTGATCATATGGGCACTGAAAGGCGAGGTATATCTCTATTGTACGGCAACATTTTATGTTAGACTAGTTCATTAGTATGGATCCACATATTCAATTGTTTTTATTAAAATCAATAATTCAGCAACTAGAATCTATGGCAAGCGCGAACCACAAAAAATAAAAAATTCAATTTAAGTTACTAGAACCTAGTTTTTCTCAACTTAAATTCAATTTAAGTTACTAAATTCGAATTAAAGCTGCTTAAATTCATTTATCACTTAATTAGAGATGTTTGCTGTTAATGTGAGAAAAACGAATTAGGTAGAGAAAATGGCAGTTCAGCTATCATCAAGTGCACCCGAACAACATAAATTGAGTTTTATTCACATTAAGTTAATAAAATTGATTTCAAGTAGAGAAAAACTAAGTTTAAGTAACTTAAATTGAGTTTTTCTAAATTTTTTGTTGTTCACGCGCGCATAACTCTACTTAAGTAGAATCTTCCACTATTAGAGTAAATATCCCAAGTTCTGTTTGAGACAATCGTTTTGATTGGCTGACTGTTGTGTTGGGTGTCTACCGTGTTGACCATGTATCGAAAATTCAATTTATATAAAATAAAATACAGTTTTAACAGTCGAGGTTTCAACGTTGTCAAAGTACAAAATTTATTATTTTGTTTTTGTTTATCTTTGTTTTTTGTTTGTTTTGTTTGTTTTTTTTCAAAGCAATTCGTAAATGTCGAGATTTAATAATTACATTTATTTGTATTCATAATAAGTAGTATTTGAAAAAAATTGAATGTCAAACTTAAAATGTTTCTTTTAATCTAAAAAAATTAATTTAGCATATCCTTTTCCAAAGAGTTCCATATCTTGCAAATTACATGAATTTCGGTAGAAAAATTGAATAGTAGGATAGGATCTTTTAGTCTCGAATTTAATCTTGTGGTTTTTTTTTTTTTTGGTTTTTTTTTTTTTTTTTTTTTTTTTTTTTTTTTGGTTTTTTTTTTTTTTTGTTTGTTTGTTTTCCTGTTATACTTTCTTATATCCTTTCGAAGGAGTGTTACATCACAGCCGTTACATCACACACCTGAATAGGTAAATTTGGTAGGCAAGAACGAAATATTTATAATTAATAAGGGTCATAAAAATGTCATTTTCAATTCACTCGTACGAAATTGTTAATTAAGGTATCTTAATAGACCCTTTTGATCGAAATTCTGGATTGTTTACCTTTTTACAGGGTATTAATTTTTTATCGATATTTATTTTCAATATCTATATAATTACCGTTACACATATTGTATTGTTGACACTTTTTACAACCATATAAAAAGTTTTTCTGCAAGAACTTTTAAAAAAGCATTCGACAGAACAAATATGAAAATCTTATAGATAATTAGGCATTTCATAGATCCAAATTCAGATGGAAAATAAAAAAAATACAAACCATAAAATTTCTTTTACATTGCTAAATCTGAAACAAAAATTTCAACCAATCAAAATGGTTGTTTCAAACACTACTTCGGCTATTAACTCTAATTTAGTGGAAAACGCTACTTAAGTAGAGTTAATTCACGCGCGAGCCACGAAAAATAGAAAAACTCAATTTTAGTTACTGAAACAAAGTTTTTCTCTACTTTAATTCAATTCAATAAAAAAAATGCTTATTAAGTAGCATTAATATGAATTAAGCAACTAACTATCATTAAGTTTTGTTAATACATTTCCGGTGAACAGCGCGGGAATAACAAAAATTACTTAAACTCATTTTAAGTAGCGTTAATTCGAATTTAGTAACTTAAGTTGAATTTAAGTAGAGAAAACTAAATTTTAGTTACTTAAATTGCGTTTTTTCTATTTTTTGTGGTTCGCGCTTTCCATAAAGATCATCGGCGTTTTACATTTGGGCAAATCGGCATTACATTTTGGCAAATAAAAATTTCAAGTTTGGGCAAAAAATATTTTTCTTACCTGAGTTATTCTTATGTATAAAATGTAATATTTGGGCAATACTAGTATATATCATTTCATTAAATAATCTTTATTGTTGCTCTGCATTTGTAGTTGGTACATCTCCAAGACAATTCACAATTTTTTTTAAACGTAATTGATACGAAAAGAATATCTATCAATAATATACTTTTTTCTGTGTTTGTTTTGGTTATATTTTCGTTTAAACCTTCCATGTTTGGAAACTCACTATGACTAAAACCAAAGTTTACCTAATGGCCATAGGTAGGAATATGTTTAAAGATTAAGCAGTATACGGATTGATTGATTGATTAAATATTGTTTAACGTCTACTCAGCAATATTTCAGCTATATCAAGACGAGAACAAGTTTGTTGATAAATAATCACTTTGGGGTATGGAAATGGCCATGGGACGGGAAATTCTGACTGCCACTAGAAAAGTAGGGTGAAATCGTCAAGGGCGGGGAATTTAGCCTTGTAGCCGATCACCTACGGATCACCCCAAAAAGAGCTTGCTACAAGGGTTCTTTAACGTGCAGGAAGCGTGGCATTTCTTCCAACACGTGGACCTGAGTTTACATCCCATCCGAAAGATGGGTTGTGTATTTATTAAATCCGCACAACCACGGAATGGGTCCTATTTCTATATCCCGGGACCCTCGGGGTCAGCCTCCGTTTAGGAGGGGTCACACCCCGCAAGCCGGAGATACTGGGTCCTATTTCTATATCCCGGGGTTCCCTCGGGGTCCCCTGTTAGGATGGCTCATACTCCAAGCTCAGAGGATGCTGCGGGCCTATTCTTCAGCCGGGACCGCGCACGGCGGACAGTATACGGAAGACTTAATTAAACAATAATTAATTTACCATTCTTACTTGTAATTACAGGAATGGAAAACTCGGGTAACAAAAATATTATTTGCCCAAACGTTACTATTTTATTTGCCCAATCGTGACATTGTCACGCTTATGATTTTTCCCAAATGTAATGCGCCAAAGATCATAGAAGAATGATTTTCGTTCAGTAGATAGATCTTGGGGATAGCCAATTTAATTCCAATATTATGTCACCTTTACATATATTTTTCAACTGGAAGGACTTTGGTTAAAGTTTCTGTTAAGGTCACTATTAGATTTGCGTTGTGTCAATGACATCTTTTGAAGCATTCAGTTTTGTTTTTGTTCTTTCAGTAAGGCTATATACAACAAATGCTGGTCAGAACAACGCCACTGTATAGCATTTCTATACACCAGAGTATATGTAAAGTAAAAACATGTGCCAAAACGAATTAAAAACAATAAAACGTGCATCTTGTACCAATAGTTAATCTTATAGATAAATAATGACCTTGGTGATTATCTTTTAACCTTCAGAGTTCAAGGTCAGCCATCCGTATGGTTGTTGGTTGCTAACTAAATGTCATCAGAAGGTAAAACCTGGCCTATCCTATATCATTACGAGAAAATCGTATGAAATAATAATATTTGTGGCCAAACAATTTTTAAAAATTGAGTTTCATGACCTTGGTAAGGCATGTCAAGGTCATATAGCATAAACCAAAATAAAAAAAACATGTTCATCTTAAAATAAACAATTACCTAACATCGTTACCATCTACTGAAGATGGGCTGAAATACAAGTCGGAATACAGATTTCGAGCGGTTTTTGACAAAAATCTGAACTTGAAATTTGGGTTCCGTGACCTTGGCATAGAATTTCAAGATCATATAGCATATGTTTAGCATTCTCATTTGAAATAGACCAATAAACGCAATATCAATACTTTCAGCTGAAGAGGAACTGAAATACAAGTAAAAGTAGTTATTTTGGGTTTTTCTGACAAAAATATGAAAATCACTTTTGCAGCAAATTTCAAAATTATTCATTTTTGAAAAACACTATAGATAATATACTAAACTGCAAGTTCCGTAAGTTTTATGAATTTCCATGAATGCATATTTTTGTAATTAATGCTTAAAAAGGGGTAAAATTTGCCATTTTCCCATTTTCTAGAAATTGTCATTTTTAGTGATTTTTGATGCAATGATATCCAAAGGATGGGTTGCATTCAGGCCTTAAATCGGCCCAATAATTTTACAAAAAATAAATTTAGTAAAAGCATAATTTTTTTGATACCTTTCAACACCAGAACATCTGTAGTTTTTGACCATATTAGAATTTTTTTTGAAACATTTCTTCATTCCACTGAAATAAGAACATTTCTAATACCCCTCTTGATGGCAATTAACATTGAGCCTATGGAAAAATAGTCAACATGGGGTATATACAAACTCAATTCCAACCCTGCCTTGCATTCGGAACCAAGCTAATAATTTTACAAGAGATTACTTATTTAATAAGAATTATGCATGCAAAATGCCAAGCTGGTTCCGCGTGCAAGTCATATAAAAAACTGAAAAAAATGTATTTTTAATGTGAAAGTTCATTGTATTTATTATATTCTGTTTTGTAATTTGTCTCATTTATCAAAGTTTGATTGATTCATATTTGCAAATTATAGCTTTATGCACATCAAAATTCTCAGTAAATGTGGTTTTGCTAGTATTTAAGGCCTTGCATGAGTTTTTTCTAACCTGGCAATTTGCCAAATAAGCTGAACAAGATCTGGTTTGATTAGTAGATAACATTTATTTAGTTAAGTTTTCTTTATTGTTTTTCCCCGATTTGAAATTGTATTTTGTTTATTTTTGTGTATATTTTCGACCCGTGGAATAATCAATTGCCTTAAAGCATCATCTGTGCATATTTAAAAAAAAATTCGAAAGATTAATCTCTTGTGCGTAGGAGATAATTCTTATAGAGAGAACAAAAAACAATATATTATTCAGTTTAATTTGTGTAGCTATTCACTTTATCCTGTTTCATCTTTTAGCCGTTATGTTGATTTTAGCCCTAAAATCAAACTCTAACCGTACACACCCGTACACAACTCTAAATTTCGAAACATTATCTATCAATTTAAAATGTAATTTGCGTTATAACGCAAGCTTTGCGTAATAACGCAAACTTTGCGTTATGACGCAAACATTTGTGAAATAACGCAAACTTTGCCTTATTAACAAAATAAAAAAAGTTCGTGTGGCGCTAATACGCTTCCGTAGTAATAACATAAAGAAAGAAAACAAATTAAATGAAAATGGCACATAAGTTCCGAATAATATCTGAATATTTGAAGTTGATGCAAATCTCGGATGACGGTCTACTGTGTGTGAAGGGTATCGCTCGAGTTACTATTGTTTTAAAATGAGATGCCGTTGCTTGGCGATGTGCAGTTAAAGGATGAGAAACTCATTGATGAATGACAATACCAATTTTGCGAATGAATTAAATCTTTTAAAAGGTTTTAACAGGTAATCTCTTAAATATATTATAACAACATCAATTCAAATACATTTTCATACTTTTAGACAAAAAATCAGCCAATGAACTTGTCATTTGAATGCAATTTTGACAGATTTTGACTATTTTTGTAGGTTTGGTTAAAATAAAGAAATAATTCATGGGCGCTGGTGGTTTGTTGGAGATTTACATATGGGTGGCCATTATTTTCGTTAATATTTTACCCAGAGTGTAGCGTAGCGGAGCGAGGGGTAAAATAAACGAAAATAATAGACACCCATATGTAAATCGACTACAAACCACCGGCGAACATGAATTATTTCGATTCTAATATGACATTTAATGATCTGAGCGGACCTATAGTGTACACGGTAAAGACAGCCGTTACTTCAGAATTACTGGATTTTCACAAAACATATTGTGACGTCGTCAATTTCAGCGTAAAGACTGTTGTGAAGTCGCTCAAAATGTTATTGGAGATTTCCATATGGCTAGTCGTCATGGTTTCCATTGTTCCCATATTAGAATTCGTTGTATAGGACCCCAGAACCAAACTAAACTAAGTGCCATTTGGAACGGATAATATTCAAACACTCCCAACAAAAAAATGGTCTGGTTCTCGGTGTCCTTCGAGTGTAGTACAATTCTCTTATATTCTTCACAGACTTTCTATGAGTGCCTTCAACTCCATTTAATTGTATCTATTCATCCTTTTAATTTGATTAGAAATCGGAAAACAATACATGCACGTCGAAAGGATTTCATTTTCACAGAACTTCCAATGGAGTTTGTACTAGAATTGTAAGCCACGCCCAAACATGTAAAATAATAAGATTGAAAAGTAATGTGGCCTTACAAATTGCAACCCTTTAATGAGAGGAGTATTCTTAGGAATCAAGTGTAGTTGCGAATATATTTTCCAATTACAAGTATACTTATTCATAAAAAATAACGGAACAAATGTTCAATTGTCCATTACAAATACACTTAAAAAAATAATAAACAGAACAAGTATATAAAATAACCATTTGATATAGCCATATCTAACTTCATTTCTGACAAGAAGAAAAGTCAAATTTGTTATAGCTAGAATATTTCTAATTTTGTCGAACGAGGTTGGACCGATTCCGAAATTCAACTTCCGTCCTCGTAAATGACGTTGCGCAAACTCAGCGTCCTCGTAAAATACATTTAGACCAATTAAAAACGTTCAGAACAATGACGTTCCCATAATGCCATTCCATTTCTGAATCGGTCCATTTTTATGTGTTGTTATGACTGAAGTCCTTTTTGTAGGAACCGATCTTCTAAGCTATGAAATACAATAAGCTAAAAATACTCGAGTCTTTTAATATATAATATAAACCTGAATTTCGAACTGTTTTCTTCCATATTCTATCGATAAACTGTAAAGCAACGTCCAGCCTTAGAACGCCCGCTGATCAGTACGTGTTGTTCTATGTGACTTCGTGTGAACTGTGACGTTCAAAAAATTTGGTCGATGTTTGGCACTCAAAGGAATGGTAAAGAAATCGGCCGGATAGGCCCTATATTGTAACGTGAAATTACGGGGGAACTAGCTGGTAGTTTGAAAAACGATGAACTCCGTATAAAGATAAATGTTCTATTAATAAAGCATATAATCAACAAGTATTACACACAACAAATAAAGTCACAGATCCTATGGTAATCCAATAATGTAACAATACGGGAAATTCCTGTAGAATACAGAGTCAGTTTACATGCATACGGGATCCGCACAATATTCGTTCGGGTATCCGAATTGTCTTTCACAAGATGTGTACCCGAACGAATATTGTGCGGATCCCGTATGCATGTAAACTGACTCTGTATTCTACAGGAATTTCCCGTATTGTTACATTATTGGATTACCATAGGATCTGTGACTTTATTTGTTGTGTGTAATACTTGTTGATTATATGCTTTATTAATAGAATTTATACCCTAATCTGAGTAATATTGAATATGTCACCAAATGTTGACATGCGCACAACAATCACTCATACAAGAATTAAGTTACTTAAATCAAATTTTAATTAAATAAACAGCGCCGAAACCTTAATTTTAATTAGCGACAGGTGTTACCCAGAATATTAACCTAACAAATTAAATTTCAAAATATCGAAATTGAATTTAGGAAATTTATAAAATGTTCAAAAAGATTGTCAAAATTTACACTACGACAACTCCTCCCTGCTCCGATTACACTCTGTCCCAGAGTCTCAAAAAGATGGCCAAGTTATTTTGCCTCTTCTGTACGCACGGCCACTTGTTCTTTGATTGCTGTTTCCTCGACCTCGCTGGTGGTTGTTGTGTCGCTTGAAGTTGTTCCGTTCAAAACAATTACAATTGAACGAATTCGCACAGGGTTGCATAGTTTGGGTTTCAAGTGAGTCCTCTAGTTGTCGTGTTTTATGTAATTCCCGATTTAATTTTTCCGTCAAATTTTGAATTTCTTGTTTGCAATTCTAAACCAAATTTCATATCCACAACTTCGTTATATTCCTCAATATTATCTTTCTTAAACTGTTCAAATTCTCTAGTGATGTTGCTGTTTTGTTTTTTCATGTCTTCTAACTGTTCTTTTAATTTTTGATTTTCTTCTTTCAAAACGTCATTTTGCTCATCCGCTTCCTCAAACCATCTCTGATAATCTTCTATGTCACAACGTCAAATCATGTTCTCGTATTTTGTTCCGTGATTGTATTTTGCGCATTCTTTTCGGAATTCCGATTCGTCCAAATTATAAAACGGGAAATGTTCACACGTCATTCTTGTTATGAAGGTAATCAAACGAATTTTATCTCTTTCAATGTTCTTTTCTGATTTTTGTTTCTTGTTGTTGGATTTACACTGTTTCTGAAAATGTCCAAAAAGTCCACATCGAAAGCACTTTATGAAATTTTGTTTTCGTTTTCCGTTTGCAAAAGCATTTCTATGAGAGTAACTTACTTGATACGCATGGAAATTCTGTACACCTGGCGAACATCGCCAACTCCACCTCGGAACTCCGAAATATATCTTTTCTCCACTTGCTCTTGGAAATCCAAAATCCATATTTTCTGTTTACGTACCGAGATCTTGCAACGCAAATAGCTATAAACGTAACAGCTAATGCTCCGGGTTCTAGCACCAATTATCGTAACGTGAAATTACGGGGGAACTAGCTGGTAGTTTGAAAAACGATGAACTCCGTATGAAGATAAATGTTCTATTAATAAAGCATATAATCAACAAGTATTACACACAACAAATAAAGTCACAGATCCTATGGTAATCCAATAATGTAACAATACGGTAAATTCCTGTAGAATACAGAGTCAGTTTACATGCATATGGGATCCGCACAATATTCGTTCGGGTATCCGAATTGTCTTTCTCAAGATGTGTTCCTGAATTTATACCCTAATCTGAGTAATATTGAATATGTCACCAAATTTTGACATGCGCACAACAATCACTCATACAAGAATTAAGTTAATTAAATCAAATGTTAATTAAATAAACAGCGCCGAAACCTTAATTTTAATTAGCGACAGGTGTTACCCAGAATATTAACCTAACAAATTAGATTTTAAAATATCGGAATTGAATTTAGGAAATTTATAAAATGTTCAAAAAGATTGTCAAAATTTACACTACGACAACTATGGCACAAAGGAAGTAAATGAAAGAAAATCATCTTAATAACGGAAGTTGAAATTAAAGGACTTGGCTAGCTTACTGTCTTTTTTCTGAACTAGCCCTTGTATGAAATTGGCTTCATACGAATAAAGAAGCAAATCTGCTAAAGCTGATATTGTTATCATGCCTGACTTAATATCCAACAGAACAAAATAATATGACGCTTCCTGTTAAAAACATTGCACAAAAAGGTGTAGCGTCAAAGTATCTTGAAGTCATCATGAATTGTGCACAAAGCTGTGAGGACATGGGTATAAAGAAATTCAATGAATACGTCATATTCTAATGCAATGTTTTTGTAACAGTGAATCTGATTGGATAGCATTTGCTGTAAAATCCGCAATCTAAAAGCCGTAACTACGGATAGTCCGCCATCTTGGAAAATGTGCAGTTCAGAAATGCATTGAAAAGGAAAAAAAACAAGCGAAATATTCATACGATTCCCAACACATAGGGGAAGGGTTTAACCACATCGTCCCAAGTCAGGAATATGTTGGTCACTGGGTTGTCCTTGTCTTCTGATGAAATTTAAGTTTCTTGATATTCGGGTTATTGGATGTGGTTTGTTTCCATTGATTTATTCACTTCTTTACTTTGGGGGGGGGGGGGCATTTAGGGCTTGCTATATATAGTGTGAGGTTCCTCACTGTGTTGAAGACCGTACGGTGATCCCTAGATGCTTTGTTTTGGGTCGTTTTTAATCTGGAGATGGGATGTTGTCTCCTTGACTTTACCCCATTTCCTTTCTTTATCACACTTACCTTCTAAACATTTTTATTGAATTTCATTAGAAATCGAAGCGTGGAGTTCGGCTGAATACGTCTTGTTTGTACGTTTTGCATTTCAAGCCTTCATGTGACGTCACATTGTTAATATTGTAAAGACGTTCATTACTTTTCACAAACTTTCCTGAATTCGATTTCTAGATCAAAATAAATATAAAAAAATAATGATTTCCGAGATACAGTACTTCGATGCTGGCACGAAAACCAACTTTAACTGAAATCTTGAAACATCTAATTTTAGGAAAATTTTGTTTAAACTAACTCCCTCTTGCACAACTCTGCCCATAGTTGGTTTCGGATTTTCTATTTAGATTTTTTTGTTAATTGTTTTCTATCAGATGTTGTCCGAGCAATTGCATTAGAATGGAAATAACTGTATTGTATTTTAAGCTTTGTGGACGTAAATTTTGTTTTTACGGTCGCAAATATCCGTTTACCTAGCTCAGCTGACGTGTCGCTAGGTAAACTCAATTTGCAAAGTAAATCAAATGATCTAAGTACGAAGCCGAAGTAGGTGTATCAGTAGTCTCTTTAATTTCAAAATCGTTGAGATAGATCTAGTGTAAATATTCCTTGAATTTTGGATAATTAAGAAACAGTACATCGTCTATATAGCAGAAGCTGAAATTAAAGGACTGGGCTAAATATCATAATACCGAAGTTACTGTTAATTTATTTTCTGCATATGCGCATTTCGACAACTTATGTCTCATCAGTGCAGATAAAACCAAAACATTTGGAAGTCCATTAACCAAAACGTGTAAAATCTGATGGAGAACAAATAACCAAAAGGGTTTAAATAGAAAAGCCAAAATTCAGCTAAGGACAGAGCTATGCATGAGGGAGATACTCCTTAGTTTTAAACAAAATTTGGTACAATTTTGATATTGCAAATTTAAATAAAATCGGTTTTCGGGTCAGCACCGAAGTACTGACTACTGGGTTGGTGAATACCCTCGGGGACTTACAGTCCACCAGCAGAGGCATCGGCCCAGTGGTAATAAATATCATAATACCGAAGTTACTGTTAATTTATTTTCTGCATATGCGCATTTCGACAACTTATGTCTCATCAGTGCAGATGTTGCAAAATAATATAATTTTGATGGTATTTTTAGCTGTTTTTCATCATTCGATCGAGTTACAAAGTCTAAAACAATACCGGAAAAACGTGTGTTAAGTATCATGTAATAGAAATGCTGATACATTCTTAAAAAATAACCAAAAAGTATTATTTATATGTTGCTGACTTATGTTTCAGTAAAAGCGTGATCCACAAAACACGAAATATCTACGAAGATAGCAAACATATGGGGAACCGTAGAATACGGGAATTCCAATCACAAAATTTAGGGAGAACTATACACGAAAAGGAAAAAACAAAATAACTAATTCTTCGTTTTTCAGATATGTCAGTATATATTCGTGTTTTATCATTATTTCTAATCTGGACAAAACAAAATATCTACCGAAATAGTTTTACTGTACGAAGATAGCAAACACATCGGGAACCGATAATACGGGAATTCCAATCACAAAGAGGGAGAACTATACACGAAGAAGAAAAAAATAAAAGGCAAAATATTATAATGCTTTTGAATGGATATTACCAGAAAAGTAGGAAAATCTGACAGAAATACGAAAAACGTCAGCAGCGGTTACCCTAAATAATCTGTTCTAATTGCTTCTTCAGCTGCACGACATTTGAGCCAATTTTTTCAAAATTGACCTTCCTCATTTGAGCCAAAATATTATCAATTCAATTCAAAATATTTTATTGTACATTGGTATATGACAATATACAAACATGGTTCAAATTAAGTGCTCTCCTAATTTAACAAGCGGAAATCATTATATTGAAAAAGAAATTAAATTTACATAAATAATAATACTACAAAATAAATAATATTAATAATCATTATCATTTTGCTACTTATGGTTTGTCCTATACATATTAGTTAATAAATATAACGATCCATAAATTAATAGTATTTATGTTCATGAAAGTTAATAAGTTATATTAGATTTATTGAAAGGTTTATGGTATTTGTCCAAATAACATTATCAGTATAATATAGCATTAAAATTCTGGTTAAAACCACCCAGAATCTTCAATGTATTTTTGAATTGCAGAAAAAATTTCCATATTTTCATCATATGAAAGATTTTCAGAGCCCCCAACAAGACATCTACATTTATTGTATTGGCATGTCCCCAAAATATTTTCCACATTTGAGCCACTATACCCGAGTCTTACCGGATTGTTAACTTTGAGTAAGTGAAGACAGACGACGGATGCAAAGGGATGACATAAATAAATGTATTCTAGATACATACAAAACTTTAGTTTCTGTTTATTTTTGTAAAATTGGTACACGCATCGTAGCAATGGTCCGAGGGCCAATTAGTCCGAAGAGCCATTGGTCCGAAGGTTCATTAGTCCGAAAGTACAGAAGATCTATTGTTTCGAAAGTCTGATGAATCGTGTATAATGGTTTGATAACTTATTTCAAGGTACTTTATTATATATTTCAATCCATAAGATTTTAAAAGAAATTCAAGACCCCATCCTAAAATAATGAAGTCTGCAAAACAAAGTAAGACCGACTGTTCTTTTTTTTTTTTTTTTTTGGAGTCAAGATGAAAGTTTGTTTATTTTTAGCCATTTTCATAGGATACGCGCAGAAAAAACGGAAAGGCAATCTGTATCTTTTAGACATTTTATTCATGATAAGTTTTTATATTTTTGTCTCGCCTGCGACGAAAGTCGCGAAGGCGTTACAAGCGACCATATATTCCGTCGTCATCGTAGTAAATCTTTGGTTAACCCAAATATTGTTGTTTTTTTTTTTCGATGTCAGTGATTTAATTGATTTTGCAAATTATATTCAATATCAGTAAAAATTTGACACAAACGGTTTCAGTGCATCTTCATTATTGAATTCTAAGTTTATAAAAAAAAAACAACAATTCCAATTTTCAATCTTTTGCCATTAGTTGAACTAATTATATTTCTGTCAAAATATTTGGTTAGCACCATATCTCAGCATATAAATGCCATAGACAGATGACGATATGCAAATGATTACATCTTTAGTAACCAACATCCTTACCATAATTATGTCACCTTTACCTATATTTTGGGCATCAATGATTTTGGGTAAATTTTCAATCTAGGTCCATATATCAACAATTATTAAACAAAATTGGGATAAAGGGATTTAATTTTGATATAGAATTGTTGCATATAGTCTGTAGATGCGCAATAAGCTTTCAGAATTTTATTCTAGCTCCAACGTTGGTTAATTTCCTGAAAGTGTCCAATTTTTGGAATTTTTGCATACAATAAAATGTTTTAGCCATTTTTTCATATGAAAAATAATTCTGAAAAATAAAAATAAAAAATGTGCTACCAATTGATAATCATTTTCAATGGTTAGATTAAAAATGACAAGAGGCTCTCGAGAGCCTGTATCGCTCACCTGGACCATGGCTGACATAGATAAAAGGCATTTCCAATAGGATTCAATATTAAATTATATTCCCTGCTGGAGGCCACCAGAGGAATTTTGTGATCAAGTTTTATAGTTCTAATAGGATTAATGGTTTAGACTAAATTTTTTAATGGAACCAAATTAAATCTTAATGCTGATAGCCATATTGGATGAAGTGTTATCCTCCTGGATATCTTCATTGGAAGGTACCATCAAAGTACCATTGTGTTCTAAGTTGTTTCAGAAAGAAAGAAGTTGTTTCTTTGAATGTTTTTGGATGCGTTATCCAATTCGACCAGTATTATTTTGCCTAGACTTAAATGTTATTTTGCCTAGCCTGAATTATGTATGGCTGGTCTAAATTATTTATATGTCTAAGCTAGAACAGTAATACTTCGCCTTAAGTGATTTTAGTTAAGTTTTCCCTATATTCCTTAATTAAAGCTGAAAATTAACCTTTGGCTATTGGACCTTTGGACCAATGGACCTTCGGACTAATGGACCTTCGAACCAATGGGCCTTCGACCTAATGAACCTTCGAACTATTGCACGGTTCCCCATATTTACTCCAATCAATATACTATTACGAAACTGTTTTTGCTTATCAGATATACTTATTAAATATTAAAAGATAAAATAAAAATATCAATGCTTTATTTACGAATACGAATACGAATCTGTTTTGTATTAAAACAAAATTATTTTATTTGAAATATGAACATAATCATCCCAGAAATTTTAGGAAATGTACTTACATGTAGTAACTTAAGGATTTTTACTTTTGTTTGTCAATTTAGAGAGAAACTGATTGCAACCTTGTTTGAGGCTTACTTGTTGTCTGGCTCAAATGACTAGCTTCTTTTTGGCTCAAATGTGGATTTTATTTGGCTCAAACGTTGATTTATTTTGGCTCAAATGTCGTTCATCGGCTTGTTCAATTCTGATTGACATTGGGGGTGATAAAGATATTCTCAAATATTAAAATACTTTCACTGGGGTTTAAATAATTAAGTACAAGATAAATTCTAATATTTTTTTTATTCTTTCAAGACATGGGACGATTTATTTACTTTGGACACAACTTAGATTTATACCAAAAAATATCTAGTTATCATTTTATGAACAAAGAATCAAAACTTATTACTCGTCTATCCAAGGAATCAATATTTTCCCCATCCCGTTAATTTTCGCCAAAAGATTTTAATTCCCCGTGGTTAAAACTAGGCCTCCTCGCATCCTAGTTTTCGACCGGTTTCCCGAAATTAAAGTCATCCCCGAAAACGGCACAGTATTGCAATATTGTAAATAGTGTTAACCAAACAAAAAGAAAAAACAACATTTTTTATGATTTGCCAAGGAATTACATTTTGGGTCAATGTATGAAATCGTGAATTTGATAAGCAGTTTTGCTATTTATACACATGAGGACATTTTGTGAATTTATTGAAGAAAATGAGAAAAAGAAATACATCGATGACAAAACTCATAAACAAGATGCCCATTTTTTCTCTTTGTTTTCAATTTGAAATCATTCTTCAATAATCACATGCGATTGTGTATCATCTTGAATCTACAGCATACGATGATTATCGTCAGGATCTAAATTTTAACATAATTGTTTTAATTTTGAGTAAAATGGATTTTTCTTCACTTTCTTTTGGAGTCAAGAGTCTACGAATTTCTTATTTTTAAAAATAAAATTGTATGAAAAATTTTGTTATTTTTCATTTATTATTTTTGTTTGCACTTGATAATTAACTAGTGATATAATCGATGGTTTACAAATTAAAACGAAAATTAAAATCTTTTTGTGCGTTTTTTATAACTACTACGATGAAGGTTTATTTATTATAAGGGAAATTGAAATCCTATTGTTTTTACAAAATTATACCTAAATTTCAAACGCCTTAATTTGAACCCCGAGAAACACATTATGTTCCGGAAAACAAAATGTCTTTACCGGTAACGATTTAATTTTACAAACTCGCGAATATTTTTAATATGTGGTAAAAAACGATTTTAAAACAAAAATGTGATATTTTTTGGTAAAATTAGTCAAATTAAAGTAATAAAAATACAATCCAATGCCCTTTGAGCTGATTTAGTACCTTTTGTTCTCCTTTGTGTTCCTTTGTGCACAAAGGAGGTCCTTTGACGTGATTTTAGAGACCGCCACCAGAGCTGCGACATCGACCCAGTGGTAATAAATAACAAAATACCGAAGAAACTGTTAATTCATTTTCTGCATATGCGCATTTTGACAACTAATGTCATTTCAGTGCAGATTAAATCAAAACATTTGGAATTCTATATACCTGTATTGGGTTTTATTCGCATGTTTAGCCCCCCCCCCCCCCCCAAAAAAAAAAAAATACCTGTGTTTCCGTGTTGCTCTTCAAAATTAGGGTCGATAGGTTGGCATTTTTTTAAATATTTTTCCAAACTTTTTACATAGACATATAGAGAGTAACTTCTGGACTTTAACAGTGCTTCTTTAAAAGTTGCCAAAACAACTTTAGGGTAGGCATTTTTAGCACCAAAAATCTAGGGTAGGTAGGGTTACCGCAAGCACAGATTTTTTTTATTCTGCCTTATGATACTAGGGAAACGGGATAGAGAAAGGGGAGGTTTGGGTACTCATAAACCGGTTTAACCCTACCGCTGGCTTTTGCTAGTGCCGGTACCAAGTCCGGCTATCCCGAGTTCCTATAGTTATTTATGTTTGTTTCTTGTTTTCATTGTTGTTTTTCTGGTGCAGTTTGCTTTTAAATTGTGGCATGTGATTGTAGTTCCTGGTCATTGTGGGTGTTTGCTGTTATCCTTAGTTTTGAACAGAATTTTGTAAAATCTATATATTGGAAGTTTCCAAATAAAATCGGTTTTCGGGTCAGCACCAAATTACTGGCTACTGGGTTGACGAATACCCTCGGGGACTAACAATCCACCAGCAAAGGCATTGGCATTCAGTTAAGTATACGATAATCATTATGCTGCACTGGGTCAAACAAGCTTAACTCTTAGTTTCTCATGCAGAATCGGTAACTAGCTGATATTAAAGTATGTCAGAGTGTGGTTGCCCGCTGGCTGCTAATATCAAGCTAAATTCACGCAAGAATACAGAATTAATTGTAATTTAAGGGTAAATTGACGGTAGTTAGTCCAAGCTGGGACTAATATATTGATCAATATATAAGTCCCAGGTCCAAGTTTGTATCTAACTACGCAATATCCTACAATGAAAGAAGCTCTTCTTCTATCAAGCAATTAGTCTGTACTTAATATTTGCTATAACAAGGTCCGAGTTCTTTTCTGACATGCTCTTAACAAAAACGATTTGTAGGATTTGTAGATATGTGTTTAATTACCCTACCCTGCCAAACACGTGTTTTTTCAAATACAGGTCATATCAAGAATCATCAGGAAATATAATTTGATTTGAACATAAACATGCGGGCTCTATGCGAATTAGAACATGGGCAGACCTTATATTTAGCTAGGCTATAATAGCCTAGCTATATAGATAGTTCTTGGGGGAGGTGAGGAGTACGCTTGCGCAGAAGACAATTGACCAATAGGAATTTCAGATTCTCGAAAATCAAAATGGCGTCCAGTTTCGTCCTGATAAAACGGGGCGGGGTTTAATTTTTCTGTTTCCTTGTGGAAGTTAAAAAGTATTATAAACATTTACTATAGGTGGTACTGGGAACAGGTTTGTAGAGGATGATTGGATTAGTATTGCAATATCGCTTAGCCAGATTTATAAATATAGATATGATAAAAAAAATAAGAACAGTAATACGTTCCGTTCTCCATTGCCTAAGTATCTCCACAAACTACAATCACACTCTGTTTAACACAATTGAAAAGTCTTTTATAGTATTTGTATATTATAAAATTTGTATATTACAAAAACACAATTCTATCTCTTTCCACCCGGAACGGGTGGAAAGAGATAGAATTGTGTTTTTTGTGGAAGAGTAAAGAGCTATCGGTGTTTATTTGTGTGTGCTGTAAAAGGTATATGTTTCGAAGCCAAGTACACGAGAAAGAATTTAATGCAAAAGATGAGAGGTTGAAAGAAATGTTTACTGTTGTAAATTTCTATTATTGTCATTGCTTGATGTGGATGTTTGGGCGATTCATTATTTAAAAACTTTATTTACACAAAATAAAATAAATATTGAGTGAATGAAATGTGAAATTGTACTTTACGAATGTCCTTTTGGAAAAAAAATATACGCATGTGTTAAAAAAGATCATAGCTTTGTTTCCAAAGCAGAAGAAGAGACTCATATTAGAATCTAATACAAGTATAAAGACATTGCATAAATAGAATGCACGCGTTCAAAGGGTTAATGAAAACCGTAGATGGTGCATCATTTCTTTGTATATATTACTTCGCCGTTTTTTTTTTACTTTTGTCGTTTTCAAGGAGTCGAGTGCTGGTATAGCTTACATCACTGATAAAGCGCATTGACGGATGTCAATACAAAGCAATATGAAAGTTATTTTGAAGAGATTTAAATATGATTGTGCATTTTTGTGCCAGTACTTGCAGTAAATACTCTAAACGGAAAGAAAAATCTATTTGTTCCATACGAAACAAAAGAAAGGAAATTCGTTGGTTGGCTCATTAAAAGTGCATTTGTGTCCTTACCTATTTCATTTACTTCCAGGAAATATTGTCTGTTGAAAGTAAAAGGGATGTGTTTAGATTCTAACATTTTAACCACAGATATTTGGTTAGTGGCTCTTTAAAAGTACGTTTGTACAAGGCTTCTTTTCTTGCTTTTATATAATTGTCGTATGCAATAATTGTGCTTGTCACGTGCAATAGAGGAAATATATTTTTTATTTGTAGTGGGTTATGGATTCCATTATTAGCAATTGTATCACAGTGGTACTTCATTTTCTTTGGAAAACAAAGTGTTCAATAAATCCCAATACCCATGTGGGGGTGGAGCCAAGACAGTGCTACAACTTCCAATTTATGGAAGTTGTTGTACAAGAAACTGTACAATAAATTCGACAACGATTGTAGAAATAATTTACATACCTACATAATGTTATCTCCAATAAATACATGAAGTATCTTAATCGACGCCCTTCAAAAAATTCAACCCTGTCATTTTCGGTAAAAAAATGCACCAGCAAAATCAAATTGTGCATGAAAATCCTTGTAAAAATAGCTAATACGATTCTGCATTAAATGAAATTTTATTTTGTCCATTGTGTTAGTCATTTTTAAATTAAAAAAAAAATTCAACTGCTATGTACGCTCTGGAAATAATGTCAAAAATAGGCCTTTGTGCTCTTTAATCATTTTTGTCTGAAAAAATAAATTACATTTTAAACAACAGGCGGATTTAAGCCACCGACTTTTTTACCACTAAAGACAAAATATAATAATCATGTATGAAACTACCCGTTTTAATGTATATTTATAACACATCTTTACGAACTATACGTGAAAATGAAATAATTATAGGATTTAAATTAGGCGGTTTTATTCCATTTTCGGGATTTATATGCCCGTATTCGCTCATGAAAATCGCTGACAGGTTAATAGAGTAATGCTATTCAATTTTTTTATCCCCGAAGCAACGCAACGATTTGGATAAGATTTATACAGTAGCTTTTGCTCAAGGATACCTTAGGCTAGTGCAGAGTCCTGATTGATTATTTTTGTAGGATGTATGCCCCTTTTTTACTTTGAAAAATTCCCCAATTACATGGGGTTTGAAATTCTGAAGCGGCGGGGATATATGGATACACGCAGCCCTTGTCATCTTTGAAAAGTTTCTAATATTGTAAAACCTAACATCATAGTGACACGGGTGAAAAAAAACCCTTCCAGTTGTAGTGAATTGCCCCTACGAATTGTGCATTAAAAATAAAAAGTATTTATTTACAGTCCGACAAAATATTATAGATTATGTTATATATATTGAACTAATATTTGTTTCATCACATGATATTTTGATGGACAGGCTCGTCCGAAGACTCGCCCACCATCAAAATATCACTAGTTGGAACAAATATCAGTTGAATATATATAATATAATCTATAATATTTTTAAAAGCATAAGTAGAGTTCTTTGATTGAAATAAACAAAATTTGATGTCATTTGCAGAAACTATATGGATATTGCAGGATAGTTTTAAGATAAGAATATTTATTTACACTGGCACCAAGATTAAATTACTTTATATTATAATATTTTCACTTTACAATGTAATCTTAAGGGTTTTATCTATCTCGGGTTATTCACCGGACAATAATTTTCTTATTCCCAACTGGAAACAATTCAGAGCAAAAATATCAAAATTATTCAATGTCAAGTGACTATGTCTCAACTAATAGAACTAACTCTTTTTGACGCAAGGTATTATAATTTCAAAATATAGAGAATAATTTTCTTCCATTT
This sequence comes from Modiolus philippinarum, assembly GCA_002080025.1. Classification (NCBI taxonomy): domain Eukaryota; kingdom Metazoa; phylum Mollusca; class Bivalvia; order Mytilida; family Modiolidae; genus Modiolus; species Modiolus philippinarum. The sequence continues at coordinate 11,546 of MJUU01063617.1, read as the reverse complement.
TAGAATACGGGTTGCTCTTATTGGAAAAACTGGTGCGGGAAAAAGTGCCTTGGGTAATACATTACTTGGTGATAAAAGATTCAAATCAACTACAGCAGCCGAATCCGTGACAGTAAGATGCGAAAAACAAGAGGCGGTTATGACAGGTGGTAGAATGATAAGGGTAGTAGATACACCAGGTATCATGGACACAGAAGGAAGGGATATGAGAGACGAAATAACAAAGGCCATAGCTGCATTATCCCCTGGTCCGCATGCTTTCTTAATTGTACTCCAACCCAACAGGGCAACGGTTGAAGAAAGAAGAGTCATTAAAGAATTGAGAGGGTTATTTGGTGATGAAAATTTCCTTGATCACACAATAATTGTCATGACGAGGAAAGGAGATATTACCGATGAAGACGAAGAACCAATGGATATACATGACTTCATCAACCAGATGTCTACCGACGATGTCAGAGAACTTTATGAACAGTGTGGCAGAAGAATTGTTGCTGTAGAAAACAAGCACTCAACGAAAGCTGAAAAACAACGATATACACAGGAAATTGTTGATGAAATTTTGAAAATGGGAGGATATTATTCACATGTATATTTCCAGTTGTTAATGAAAAAGAAAATTCAAGAACAAGAAACAGCGCGACTGAAACGTGAACTTGAAAGACTTGCTGCAGAACAAGAACGAAGTTTCTGTAACATTCTCTAATTTAAGAAAAAATGACATATTAAGGATTGGTTTTTCTCTTTGATTCAACAATTGCGTTTGGGTAGTCGCAAAACTTTTTCGATAAAAAAAATCTTCATAATTATAACATCTAGTTTTCTAGACTTTTCGTTATTAAAAAAATCGAATATTTGCTAGAATATACATTTTTTTAGTTAGATGAAAAAAGCATATCCTTTGTATCTAAAGGTTCTGTCAAATATTTATAAATGTCTGTCGAATGCAAAATACCGCATTTAAATGAGATTCAGAAACATTGTGCTCAAGTGTTTCATTTCACCTTAAAATATTAAAACGTTGGCAGTGATCTAATGGGATCAAAGCATTCACAATTGATCTGCACTAAAGAGACATAAGTTATTCAAATAGCCATCTGCAGAGACCTAATTCACAGTAACGGCAGAGTTCATCCATTTACTAAGAACAAGAACTAGGGATCTTAAGCGAGCTCTCGATATGATCGACGCATTATGGTTGTAAATTATATGTAATGCATATTATAGTTTAACAGTGTCGTTGCTAGAAGGTTAAAAAAATCTTTATCAATTTGCTACGCACAAACATCATTTATTTAATAAATACCCTTTATATAGTGGTTGGTGAATGCTCTACAAAAATGTTTTGCATTGAGTAGTTTATCGATCTGACATTTAAAGGGATATGGAGAAAATGCAAATGAGACAAAATCTCAACAAAAAAGTGGTATAACTAAGAAATGGAACAACGCTTTTATTGTTGTTCTTCATCTTGAAGTCACCATTAGGCCTTCAACAACGGGCTTTACTCATACCTCATTGTAAGTTCAAGACGGCCCCTAGCACCGGTTGGAGCGGAATTCATTGATAGATATCGGACAACGTTACATCCATGTCCTTTTTATACCCCGCCACACGAAGTAGCGAGGTATTATTTGATACCCTCAGTCGTGTGTCCGTTCGTTCGTCTGTCTGTCTGTCTGTCCGTCCGTCCGTTTGTCTGTCTGTCCGTCCGTCCGTCCGTCCGTCCCCTAAAGGTTTACGACTAATAACTTGTAAACGAAATACTACAAGGTCTTCAAACTTGGTATGCTATTTGTTTACCACAAAACTCAGGTCAAGTGTGATTTTGGGTTCAGAGGTCTAAGGGGTTCTGGAGTTATGCCCCTTGAAACTTTGAAATTTTGCGAATTTTATGGTGTCCGACTGATAACTTTTGAACGAAATAACACAAGGTCTTGAAACTTGGTATGTAAGTTTGTTTACCACAAAACTTAGGTCAAGTTCGATTTAAGGTTCAGCGGTACACATAGTTCTGGATTTATGCCCTTTTTAACTTAGAAATTTTGTGAAACGTGGCGGGGTATCATGTAATGCGCCATTACTATTTTTAGCAGCTTTTGATGCAGGATTGACAACAAACATAACTTAACTGGAAAATGTTCTTACAATCGCTATCATCCATTGCCCGACAAAAAGACTCATAGAAGACGATCACAATATTTAAAAAAACACGGGGCACTCATCGAGCCAATAGTAAGAGAACCTGGCAAAATACAATCATTTGACGTGAAAAACAATTTGAAATTACAAAAAATTAAAAAGCCTAATTTTGAAAGTATACAGTGCATTCATATGAAAAATTCTCTTAGGTACACCATAACTGAAATGTATACATCTGTCTCATGAGGAATCATTTTACAGACTCCAGCCCTGATATGCTAAAAGTGATGCAGGGACGCAGCTTTGGTGATATATGATAAGGTGAATGAGAAACATCGGTGGGTTATCTCCCTGTCCAAAGTTAGTTATAAATTGCTAAAGTGGAGATAATATTTTAATTAGCATATTCATAGCCTCTTTTAATATTGAAGTTACAGAGAGATGTCAGTGACGTAAGCAAGCATTTAAGCGCCACTCAAAGAGGCTTTGTGTCGTATTTACAGTCACAATCCTACAGGTGTCATGTTGACCTTATTTTCCGCGGTTTTCTCTGCAGTCCTTAACCTATCCTTCAACGAATTATAAAAGAAAAGATTACAGGAAACATCTACAAATGCCTAAATTCACCATCACACGCAACAATCCACAAGGGCACTGCACAGGAAAAGCACCAATAAAAGTCAAGGGTAACTGTAAACAACGATAGGAACTCAGAAAATCCGGACTTGATCCATCTTTCTAAATTACGTTTTGTGTTATTCTTTCCCTTTCAAGATTGTGGTCTTGGGGTTAGTGGTCTACCTGTATTTGGCTATATTTTTATGTTTATTATACTATAGGGAAACGGGATAGAGAAAGGGGTTTGGGTAAACGTTAACCGGTTTAACCCTACCGCTGGCTGTTGCTAGTGCCGGTAACAAGGTTATCCCGAGTTCCTATCGTTATCTATATTTGTCTTTTGTTATTTTATTGTTTTTTTGTGCAGTTCCCTGGTTGATTGTGACATGTGATTGTAATGTTCGGCCACTGTAAGTGTTTCCTGTTATCTTTCCTTCATTAAGTGGTACCGATACAGAAGTCTAAACTATAAACGTTACAATAGTTATACCCTTAACGGCTTCGTTGTTAGACCTATACTTTCTGCAATGACCTTGTGAGCTCTCAAACATAATAATAACTGAACAAGAAGTTGTTGACCAGTTTCAGATTTTAAACATAAACAAACCTGCTTGGCCAGACAATTTGCCACCAAAATTTTTGAAGGCTGTCTTCTCGTCGCTGGTGAAGCCCATTACTATATTGTTTAATAAAAGTTTACACTGCGGAGTTTTTTATAGCGACTGGAAGCTAGCCAATATTACTGTTGTTTATAAAGGAAAGGATGGAAGTGAGAATGTTTCAAATTATAGACCAATATCTGTAACCAGTTGCTTTGGTAAAATGTTGGAAAAATAATATAAACATCTTCATAATACGGGACTTTCGAGATAGGAACTTTCGTGTAATTGAAGGCGGAAACTATCTCCTCCAATACCAGTGAGAAGTATAATCGGAATCCAGTCCTATTGAATATAAAAATATACCACCTAAAAACAAACCATTTATTAAATTGAAGTGTACTTATAATTTGTCCTGCATGACAATTATTTATCTAAATTTTAATTGACGAAAAACAATTAATCTGAAGCGCTACAAATCGATTAAATATAAATCACCCTTGGCTCAACAGTGTTCATTAATTAGTGAATCCATCCTCAGATTTTTTTCGTATAATACACAAAAATGTTGTCGGGGTGAACACGACACAAAATTCCCGTATTACCTTCTCCACAACCAAATCTTGACTGACAACCAATCTGGTTTTCGTCATAGAGACTCACCAGTCAACCAGTTATTAGTTATATATGACGTCATTATGGAAAATTTGGGTGTAGGCAAATATGTTGGATTCATTTTTTGTGATGTCTCCAAGGCCTTTGATAGGGTATGGCACAGGGATTATTATATAAGTTACAAAAATATGGATTAAATGGAAATTTACTTAACTGGTTTAGAAGTTATCTCTCTGATAGGAGACAACGTGTCTTCACGGATGGAAGTTTTTCTCCCTGGAAGACTATCAATGCTTGAGTTCCAAGGGGATAAATACTTGGTCCATATCTGTTTTATTTTATTCGTCAATGACATAGTAGATGTTGTCTCTAATAATATTAATCTTTTTGCTGATGATACATCAGTCTACTGTGTTGTTGACGACCATGAGTCAGCTGCTGAGTCTTTTAATGACGACCTGAATGAACTACATACCTGGTCTTCAAATTGGGGTGTTAAATTTAATTCTACTAAGACTAAATCCATGTTACTTACTAGAAAAACAAAATGTTAACTGTCCAACATTATATATGGACAATACACCACTTGAAGAGACTAACACCCATAAACATTTAGGACTGACCCTCAATTCTAAAGGCCTTTTGGAGAGATCACATTGATGAAATCTACACCAAAGCTTGTTCACGTCTCAATATATTTAGAATGTTGAAATATATTATTGACAGAACATCTCTAGAACAAATTATATATAGGTTTTATCAGGCAAATCTTAGAATATGGTAACATTTTCTGGGACAATTGTACCAAGCAGAAATCAAATTTAATTGAGTCAATTCAATATGAAGCTACTCGAATAATAACAGGAACTAGAAGTGGAACCTCCAGATCAAAACTATATAAAGAATTAGGCTGTGACTCATTGGAAGCAAGACGTAAAAATCAAAAATTGATTCTACACGGTGACCTTCCTTCTTATTTTTCTGATATTTTCTTGGCTCATATTAATAGTAATAATTTTCCGCTTAGAAACCCCGATATTTCAAAATACCATACGCACGCACACAATCTTATAAAAAAGTTTTTTTTCCAGGTGCCTTAGATGCATGGAATCAAAAAGATGTATATACTAAAAATTCTTTATTTAAAGATAAACTCAATCAAGATCTTGAAAAACCACCAAATAATTTTACCATTGGACCTCGAAGACTTCGAATGAAGTTAGCAACCTAAAACACCACTTATTTCTTTCAAACTTGTCTGAGAGCTCCCAATGTGAGTGTGGTAGGGTTATTGAGGATAATTTTCATTACTTCTGGGTTTATCCTAATTATATTCAAGAGCGCGTTCAGCTCTCATTGGAACTCAGAAAATTTGGGAACATATTGGACTTTAATACTCGTCTTGGAAACAACAGTGATATATCTTCTGATGATAATAAGGAATTCACCATGGCAGTCTTGGCTTATGTTGATAATACTAAAAGGTTTAATTAATATAGAGATGCTGCACATATATATACTGAATGATATCATTACATAAATAATTAGCAAAGTGTTTGATGCGCTGCTCCTATCAGCAAGTTTCAAATGTCATTTCTTTTTGTTTTGTTTTTATTTTTTGTTTCGTTTTGTTTTTGGTTTTTTTTTCATCCCATTTGGATTTACTTTACCTGGCTTACAAAAAAAAATAATGATCATTAAGATATATTAAAAAAGTTCAATAATTAAATCATTGATGGACTACAAACCATTTTTTTCTTTTATTGGTAATGTGGGAGAGTTTCTTTTGATCTCTACTACATCTTAAAGCTTGTATCAATGGCAATACGACCAGCAACAAGTGATACTAGAAATTATTAGCTGTTGGTCATTAGCATGCGCGAACATGTTGCGGAAGGATATATTTTTATTTTTCGGCCAATCGCGCTTCAGTGGTCAAAGAGAAAAAAAGCACGTGAATGATGTGGAAAAAATTGAAAAAGTCATAGAGCTCAATTGAAAAAGCCATACAGCTCATTAAAATTATTGTAGTTTGAGTTAACATATGTGTTATGGTCTCATGTTCATTTACTCCATATCCTTTCGTAAAATATTTAATACAGGAGTTTGTCTTTTATTGCAGTGTGGAGTTGGTAAAACAATTCCCCGTGGTAGAGATGTATGCTCTTTATTTTTCTTAGATATGGTTTACTTGTACATGAGATAATATCTCATGTGTACACTTTGTTCAATGACTATTATTCAAATTTAAGTAAATTCTAAAACCTAGGGATTAACTCTCTCCATCGAAGTTTTGTCATTAGCTATATTTGATATTACTGATTATTCGGACTCTTTTGGTTTTATGCATTTTAAACAATTTTTGAAAGTTTGGATTTCCTTTGTTTGGGTTCTAGTACGTGCTGCTGATGATGAATTAATTTCCGAAATGGCCATACAGCTCATTAAAATGATTGCAGTTTGAGTTAACATATGTGTTATGGTCTCATGTTCATTTACTCCATATCCTTTCGTAAAATATTTAAAGCATAACATTAACGTGCAACAAAAAATTAACTACACCTTTTCGCATAGTAAATAAATGTCAATGATCTTTAACATAAAAACAAATTTTCATGCAAACAAGAAAAAATAGACAAATAAATAGTTAATCTTGAAAAAAAAACACCAACAATCAACAAAAAATATAAACATGACATGATGAGATCAAATGTTGTGCTGAATCAGATCTACCCAGACACTAAGCAGTGTTACAAGTACAATTAAAATGCAACGCATTGTTCAGCCCTTAAGTGTAATCCGTACCTTAATTTTAATCCGATTACACTTAATGTTAATGACCCCCTAAATGTAATCCCGGTTACATTTACGGTCGCAGGGCCTCCCTTAATTGTATCCCATAACAATTATAAGGGAGATAGTGTACATATGCCTGCAGTTCCTACCGTAGTTGTAATCCCTCGGAATTAGTTTACAATTTGCAGCGCATACAAGATAAGAAAACGAGTTCCGCCATAGCATGATTATGAGTCATATTTGTTCTAAATAACCATCGTTACCCTACGGGCTCATCTGATATGGACCTGATAATCCTTGTCGGGCGAACAAAAATACGAATAATTATGTCAAATGAAATGTGTATTATTCATAAAAACGACATAAAACAAAGCAAAAATACCCCAAATCCCTATTGTGCTATATCTTAACAGATACACACAATGTGGTTAATTTATAAACTTTCAGTATGAACAATGTGAATAGCACGGCTTTATCCTGATTCTATCCCGTAAATTTTTAATACGGGAGAGAATGTCAGTCGTACCACAAGTCACTACCTTTTTATGTCTTCCGACATTTTTGAATAAAGGAAAGATTTCAAAATATGTTTTGACATTAATCAATATGTAGACGGGATAGTTTATCCTCTCCCGAAAAGAAGCAAAATCAGAGCTTTCATTCCCTTTTCATAAATGATAGAACTAATGCAATATGCTATTAAAAAATACGGGATAGTTTGTCCTCTTCAGTCGTTGCTACGATGTTGGAAGAAAGTCATTCCCTTAACATAATTTTTCAGCATAACGGAATAAAATGCATAATCGGGATTAAACTACTGTCTGAAAGGGTTTTCCTTTGGGGTGCCATGTTATACGGAATAAAGTGCATATCAATGATTGTATTTTTAAGAATGATGCATTTCTCTTGCATTTTATTCCGTTTGACTCAAGTTTGGAAACAAAACAACATAGAAATGTACAGTATTACACTCAGACGGGATAGAATGTCCTCCCCCGTCAGCCATGTTCAAATTATTCTTAATTCATGTTATACGGAATAAAGTGCATCTGAATGATTGTATTTTTAAGAATCATGCGTTTCTATTGCATTTTATTCCGTTTGAATCAAGTTTGGAAACAAAACAACATAGAAATGTACAGTGTTACACTCAGAAGGGATAGAATGTCCTCCCCCGTCAGCCATGTTCAAATTATTCTTAATTCATGTTATACGGAATAAAGTGCATCTGTATGATTGTATTTTTAAGAATCATGCATTTCTCTTGCATTTTATTCCGTTTAAATCAAGTTTAGAAACATAGAAATGTACAGTGTTACACTCAGACGGGATAGAATGTCCTCTCCCGTCAGCCATGTGCAAATTATTCTTAATTCATGTTATACGGAATAAAGTGCATCTGAATTATTGTATTTTTAAGAATCATGCGTTTCTATTGCATTTTATTCCGTTTGAATCGAATTTGGAAACAATACAACATACAGTGTTTCACTCAGACGGGATAGAATGTCCTCTCCCGTCAGCCATATTCAAATTAATCTTTAAAGTGTCTTTTTAAGCGAAACACGGGATAGCATCAGGACCAGTATATATAGTGTTGCCCACTCTAAAAAGTGTCTTTTTAAGCGAAACACGGGATAGAATCAGGACCAGTATATATAGCATTGCAAACTCTAAAAAAGTGTCTTTTTAAGCGAAACACGGGATAGAATCAGGACCAGTATATATACCGTTGCCCACGCTAAAAAGTGTCCTTTTAAGCGAAACACGGGATAGAATCAGGACCAGAATATATACCGTTGCCCACTCCAAAAAGTGTCTTTTTAAGCGAAACACGGGATAGAATCAGGACCAGTATATATACCGTTGCCAACTCTAAAAAGTGTCTTTTTAAGCGAAACATGGGATAGAATCAGGACCAGTATATATACCGTTGCCCACTCTAAAAAGTGTCTTTTTAAGCGAAACACGGGATAGAATCAGGACCAGTATATATATACCGTTGCCCACTCTAAAAAGTGTCTTTTTAAGCGAAACACGGGATAGAATCAGGACCAGTATATATACCGTTGCCCACTCTAAAAAGTGTCTTTTTAAGCGAAAGACGGGATAGAATCAGGACCAGTATATATACCGTTGCCCACCCTAAAAAGTGTCTTTTTAAGCGAAACACGGGATAGAATCAGGACCAGTATATATACCGTTGCCCACTCTAAAAAGTGTCTTTTTAAGCGAAACACGGGATAGAATCAGGACCAGTATATATACTGTTGCCCACTCTTAAAACTGTCTTTTTTAGCGAAACACGGGATAGAATCAGGACCAGTATATATATCGTTGCCCACTCTTAAAAGTTTCTTTTTAAGCGAAAGACGGGATAGAAGCAGGACCAGTATATATACCGTTGCCCACTCTAAAAAGTGTCTTTTTAAGCGAAAGACGGGATAGAAGCAGGACCAGTATATATACCGTTGCCCATCTAAAAAGTGTCTTTTTAAGCGAAAGACGGGATAGAATCAGGACCAGTATATATACCGTTGCCCATTTTAAAAAAGTGTCTTTTTAAGCGAAACACGAGATAGAATCGGGACCAGTATATATAGCATTACCCACTCTAAAAGATATTTTTTACAACTAATCGATTCTATAATGTAGCAATCTTAATTCTTTATTCTTTTAGCATTTCATTATCCAACTGTCTGAAAGGGTTTTCTTTGGGGAGAGGTATAATAAAAAGGGGCTTGGAATTTTTTGGGGGGAAACAAAAGAAAATTCAATTTTCAAGAAAAATCTTTCCTTTATTCATTTCCGTTTCCTTTCGGAAAATGGCATGTAGATAAACAAGATATTTTTGTAATCCCGTACGGGATAAAATCAGGATATAGCCAAACTATTTACAAAAAACTACACTACAAAACTTAATTTAATCAGTAAACTACATGTCAGAGACTGAAGGTGTGACCTCAATTATAGTGATGTGAAAAAAATATTTGCTTGTGTTTGTTCGTAACTTTTTACTGCAATATTTTCTTTATTTTTATAAACGCTGGGATTATATGCATTTATTGATCTGTAACCCTGATGTTAAGACTGGGTTTTAAACGATCAACCCAAAAGCTTTCTTTGGATCTTCTCTGGTTTAAATTCCACGATCTATTTTGATCAATTGTTTATATTGTTCATACATTATATTGTCAAGTCTCCTTGACATTTACCCCATTTCCTTTCTTTTTCATATTGTTCATACTAAAATGTATCCTTTGTATGCAGTCGATATATGAAAAGAATAAAATGTAAATACAACTAGAGTCATAATTCTTCTGTATTAACACAAGCGCTTTCATGTTTTATATTTTATAATATATATGTTTTATATATATTGTGTACGTTCCATCTTGTGAGGAGAGCATACACATAGGCTATGCCTGTTATCCGACCCTATTGAATTTATTTACTTTCAATAAAATATTTGAAATTGAATTGAAACAGAATATGTCTTTAAATTTAGATGTATCCGATTAAGTTATGAAGTGAAGAACTGACTGGAAAAGTTACATATTAATAATAGTTAAAGTATGTTTCAGAGTAATTAATTGAAACAACGGCAGTAGAATACCGAAGGAACAAAGGGCTGAAATTCACAAAAATCGAAGTCCAAAGACAGGGCAAAAACAAGAACACAGAAAACAATGACGTTAGACACAAAAAAATGAATTGAAGTGCTTCGTAAGAAAAGGGGTGGTCAAGATGCCTGAGCACGTAGCGCGAAGGCATTTTATCCACCCCTTTATTTGCGAAGCACTTTAATTCAATTAATTACTCTGAAACATACTTTAACTAACTCAGAGACATCGAACTTAAAAAAATACCACCGAATATGAAAAATACAAGAAAGTATATATCTAAAACTAAATGCTGACATCAAGCCATTGAAATAGAATCTTCTACTCATGTTTATTTAAATCAGTTCATTTAGGCTTCATATATCAATTAGTTAATAAATTTATTTATTTTTTTTTTGTTCTTCATACGAAAAAGTTTCGTTTTATAATGATCTTGTTTCAGATATTGTTTACTTTTTATCTCGAAGCCATCAAATGGCTGGAGAGATGTTAAAATGACAAGAAAAAAATCACGTGAGGCTTCAAGCCTATTAACAGCTCTAAAAGATTATCTTCGATTTTCCGATAAAATATAGTGTGCAAGTTTCTTTCCAAATCGTATACATTGTGTTTTTAAGTTATATTTCTTCATTTTCTTGAGTTGAATACGGTGTTGTTATGTTAAGGTAGTAGACCTAGGTTAAGGGAGATAACTCTTTAAATCAGTTAGACGTTTGAAATAGTTAGTTTCATCAATGCTTTTTAAGCATTGACGTGAAAAAGAATAAAAAATCATCTATGTTACTCAGAGGCTTAGAATCTGTTTATGGGTTACAAGCGCGCAATTATTTACAATGCATTTTCCATAGGGGGGTTCCCCTGTTTAGCGATAAACTAAAAATAGACGAAGGCTTTTTTTCATCCCGGGAGTCCTGAAAATGACAAGTACTTATATAGATCTTTCGAATTCCAAAATAAAAAATGGGGGGTCATGCGGCGTTTCTTGGTGTAAATTGAGGCTCAAAAAGGGGTATATTGAAAATAATAAAATATTTTTGTGACGACCAGATCCCATAAAAGGTCAAATTATCACCTCTGGGTTACATTGTTGAAATCAGATTTGCTAAAAACCGAATTGTAACATGACATAGTATTTTATTTTAAAACATTTAAT
>MJUU01063616.1:62950-73345 GCA_002080025.1 Modiolus philippinarum | reverse complement strand
TTTCGTAACGTTTTTGTTTACTTTGTCCCACTTCAAAAAACTTGACAAGAAAACAGTTTTTCCCCATTCCAAAAAAAAATATTTCAGGATATTTTTTTTTCTGTCAGATATCTTTTAAGCATCGGGAAATTTATTGAATAAATTCAAAGTATTACGAAGAAGGTAATAAAATATTAACTCATCAAAATTGTATTACTTTGTATATACATGAACATGTGAACAATAAGTATGGTTATCTATTCAAAGATAAAGCAGAATTAATAAAAGTTTAGACAGAATTTTACAACTTCGCAATAATCAATATTCTTGAAAGTTGATTCCTTAAATTAGAGTTATTCCCCTTTTTAATTGATTTCTCATGACGTCATTGCTTTCCTGGTGCTTGAAGCTGTCGAAAAACCTCGTTAGAATTGTTTATCCAAGACAATCGGCGTTTAAATATTGCTACAACTGAAATGAAACCACCGAACAGAAAACGGAAAGCACCCCAGAAGTCTTTTGGAGCAAATAATTCCAAGGCAAAGGCTCCTAAACCACAAAAGGGCAGCAATCGTCAAAACTTCGCCAGCGGTCAAACAGGTCGAAAAAGCAACGTGAGTTCCTCCAATTTTGAAAACAATATTCTGCAAAATGAACATTCATTAGTGACTCTAAGTCACCCATTAGCAAGAAGTGATATTCAAAATCAAACTGAGATTGCAGGATCAGGACCCTCAGAGCAATCGACGGCGGCGGCCGGCAGCAGACACATGTCGGCAAAAGGGATATCTCAACAAGGACCCGCAGCAAATATGTAATTACGATCATTATACGTATGAGAATATTTTTTACATATATTTGTGTATTATAATTAAACAGAACTATAAGATATTGAACGCCCAGACAGCGGGGTTTTAAAGGTATGATACATGTAATGTAGCAAATAGTTGAATTGCCTGGCTGTCATTTCATTATTTATAAATTTGCAAGGCGCCGTAAAAAATCTTAAGCGTGCTTTGGTCTTAATATAAGCTGTAGACTTGCAGATTTTTATACTGTCATATACCCATTTCAGCCATTACCAACTTATTTGGTAATTTTAAGTTTGTTGCTTTTTGAGATTGAAATGAAGCATGCAAGATGTGTGATCTATAGTATCTTATATTAAATTAAAGTTTCATAGGAAGAAAAGAAAAATTATGGAAATTTTAATGAAGACTTGATATCAAGTGTTGGTCCTGGGTTTGAGGGTTACATACCATATGTAAAAATCTCGAGACAATCTGTTATACTACTAGATTTTAAAACCTTCATTTGAAATGTGAAATAATAGATAAATTCAATAGAAGCAATCCACCACTTCATGCATTTTTGTCCTTAAAATTTATTCTTGTTCCCCCGAAATTGCAAATTACTTTTCTCCAAATCGACTAAGTGTTGTTGGAAAGACAAACAACTGAATATTGTTTCAAAATAACATCATTCGATATTCAGTATTCCTTGATCACTGTCCATACATATGCCGAGACAATTATAATAACGAACATAAACGTAGTATGCCGATGCTTAGATTGCTCAAAATCACAAAAAAAGCTTTGGAATTAATAGGCGTACCTTACCCATGAAACACGAGGAGTAGGATTTCAATCTACAAATTAAGATTTGGATGCATTTCTCTTGAAACACAATTAAGAAGAAATGTGCGATTCATTTATTTGAACATTGTTCGCCATATGTACTGCCGAAAGTATAGATATTACCATCGAATTAATCTGTTTCTGCAGTAAAAAAGATTCTATTATTTCACACAGTGGGTGTGATTACCAATAATAAAGAACATGCCTAATGGGACGTCGACCGGATTTCTTCACTGGTCTCTTCCTTTGATCGATTCAGACTTTTGTTGTCACTTTTATTTATTTACAGCCATTGGAAAGAAACAACATGATAAAGTATAAATTTTAGTATTGTATAATTTGTGCAGTATGGTTGTTGGATATCAGTACATCAGATTTGTATCGAAGCAAATAACTAAATACAAAATGAGATATTATCCCCGCGATTTTTTGTGTATTCATGTGGTAGCAATAGATTATTGTTGTTGGTTAACAGCTAACAGCAAATCTTGTTATCATTCAAAATAAAACAATAGATTGATTACAGAAATTGCTAAAACTACTTGATTCGTAAGTATTGGGAAGGTTAAATCAGTATCAAAACTACCTATATGCACTGGAAGCAATTGCTTCTAATTTAATGTATACAACCTATATTCACTGGAAGCAACTGTTATAATTTTATATTTTCAATTTGAGAGTGGAGTACATATGTATTGTTTGAGTTTGTTAATAAAATCGACAACTCATAGCTGCATCTTCTTGTAGAAATAAGACTATAATTTAGTCTCATTAAACCATAACCCCAGAAAATGTTTCTGCTAAAATCAAACTATTTATTTCATTTTTTCTCTAACAAAACTAATAGAACTATGTAAGCCAACTAAATATTGCAAATTACCGAATGTTGAAAAACGATTGAATTTGCATATCTCTTTTCTGCTCGCTTGATGAGTGATCATAATTGTTTTCACTCCGATCATTTTCAATGTACAAATTATTGTATAACATTGCTTGTTACTACTACATTTTGTTACTGTTAGTCCCGAGGGTATTCACGAACCCATTGATGGGAACTTCGATGCTGACCCGAAAACCGATTTTATCGAAACTTGCAATATCTAAATTTTACAAAATTTGGTTTAAAACTAAGAAGTATCTCCCTAATGCAAAGCTCTGTCCTTAGATGAATTTTGGCTTATCTATTTAGATCATTTTGGTTATTTGTTCTGTATCACATTGAACACGTTTTTCGATTAATGAACTTCCAAATGTTTTGATTTGTTCTGCACTGATGAGACATAAGTTGTCGAAACGTGCATATGCAGAAAATAAACAGTAGCTTCGGTATTTTGTTATTCATTACCACTCGGCCGATGCCTCTGCTGGTGGACTGTTAGTCCCCGACGGTTTAAAACTAAGGAGTATCTCCCTCATGCATAGCTCTGCCCTTAGCTGAATTTTGGTTTTTTATTTAGATCATTTTGGTTATTTTTGAGGGTCCTCATGGGGGTACTAGGATAATAATAGTCATTAAATTTTTGCCTTGGTAATCAAATAATCATTTAAAAAATACCCTTATAATCAGGTATTCAAGAAACCCATGACGGGCCTCATTTGTTCTCTATCAGCTTGTACACGTTTTTCGATTAATGAACTTCCAAATATTTTGTTTGATCTGTACTGATACGAGACACAAGTTGTCGAAATGCGCATATGCAGAAAATAAATTGACATTAGCTTCGGTATTTTCTTATTTGGTAATAGAAAAGATGACGACGTATTGGAAAACATATGTAAGAAATGCTTTTGGCTCAATTGCTCAAATTCAAACCAAATTTAATTATCTGACTATATGCCACTGAATATTATGGAATATTTACGGTACATAGTGATATCGTCGATTTTCCACAATAAAAGTATTTTTAAACTTGACAAATGCAGGTATGCGTGTAGTTTGATCATATGATTTATGACAATTTACTTCCTGTTAATATTTACTTACATTGGACCTATTTGTAGAAAAGAATGACAAAAGCTGCATTTTCCTAAAATGTATTTTTAAGAAAATCGCAACAGACTTACTGCATTTTGATACAACATGAACATATATTAAGAAGTATCGTTCATTTATGTCCTCTATACTTAGCCAGCAATTGCAAAAAGACTACTGATATGTATAATTAAGAATCTAATTGTCTCTTTAAATTCTTATATGTTCAAGGGTAACAGGTGCCAACAAGAACCTGAGTGTATAGTAAGTGAGAACCGAACCGTCAATCCAAAAGCGAACAATCCAAGGACAATGGCAACACCAGAAACAAAAAAGGGGAAAAAAAGCAGAGACACAACATGGGTACGGCACAGAAAAGGAAAATGAAGACACACACACACAAAGATGAACAACACGGACCCAATAAAAAACCATGGGTGAGATCAGGTGCACCGGTAGAGTTAGCATCTCCTGCTTCTTATAAGACATCCGCCGTGTTGAACATGTCAAATCCGGTAGTAAAGTCAAATCCGGTAGAGGAAACAACAATTAAACTTTAAAGGGAAATATTTGTTGTCATGTGGAAAACAGATATTCCCATAGCGGTCCACAAGATGGTGATGTCGACCGTAAAACCTGGAGGGATGACTTCAAGTTTTGGGTAACATACCCTTGTTGAAGTAGCCTGTTTGTGAGCAACCGGGCTCTATCAAGGAAGTCACTGTATCGAACACAGGCTCTTGAATAGCGAATGAGCTGGGAGATGTAAACTCCATATGCCGGCGCTGTTGGGATGTTGCTACAAAGAAAATGGAAGTTTACTATTGGAAAGGTGAAGTCATCGCGTTTGTCGTACAGCTTAGTTTGAAGTCTCCCTCTGTTGTCAATTTCAAGGTGAAGGTCAAGGGACGAGGCTGATGTAGAAGTGTCTGTGGTATCCTTAATTTTGAGCTCTTTTGGATAGATCAAATGAAGAAAATCACCAAAGCGAGGGTTATTTATCGAACAAATATCATCTATTTTATGGAAGCAAAAATTGAAGGATTGTGCCAGTTTTTTATCTTTATTTTGAAGAATTACAAAAACAGGAAAACAGCAAACACCTACAATGGCCAGGAACTACAATCACATGCCACAATTTACAAGCAGACTGCACCAGAAAGCCCTTCGATGAATTCAGCTTCATAAGACTGAAGAAACAGATCGGCTAGGAGAGGCGCACAGTTTGTGCCCATAGGAATTCCGATAGTCTGTTGAAAAACAAGTCCTCCAAACTGGACAAATATATTGTCGGTCAAACACTCAAACATTTTAATCACTTCTTCCTCTGTATATTTTTTCTCCGATTCGGAGTCATTTTTCACAAAGTAGGCTTGTTCTCCACCTACAACAATGTATCTATATCTTCGTCGTTCACCGTTCTTACGTGAGAAACATCTATGAATCAAACCTTTCAGCCGAGATTTTAGTTGTTCATGAGGAATAGTAGTGTAACGTGTGGAGAAGTCGAAAGTTTTAATGCTGTTACAGTTTGATAATGATCTAGAGTTTAAGATGTCAAGTAGATCTTTGGAGTTATTCACAATCCACATTTCATTTACACCGCTTCTTGATAAGCAAGTATCACAGTATTTTTGAAGGCCCTCTTTAACAGCTGTCAAGATGGAGGCTAGAAATTTAGATATAGGTTTTGTAGAGCATTTGACAGATCCAGCGATGTATCGTTCTTTGTATGGGCATTTATGTAACTTAGGTACCCAGTACAAAGAGGGGAGATCTGTGTCTTCATCTTTGGTGGAAATCCCGAAGGAAAGCAAAACAGATTTATGGTTCTGTAATATCTCCTCCTTTGACAGAGTAGTAGCTGCGTAAGTTGGATTGCCGTTTGAATTATCAATGCCTAGTTCTTTCTTTAAACAATTTATATAGTGATTTTTGTAAATACAAATTATATTATTTGGGACCTTATCGGCAGGAACGACGACATATTTGTCATGAATGGAGGACAAGTAACTGGCCATATCAGCATTTTTCGAAATTTATGATGCTTTAGTTCTCATTGACCCTCGTAGCTGATTGATTCGTTTAAGAATCATCGACCTCACAGCCTTAATCCACTCCGAAAGGGAATCAAGGTCTTCATCTTGTTCACGCTTAATCCATTTTCTCGCGTAGTCCTCTACATCATCCATAAGAAGTCTGAAACTTTGTTCCCAGTTGATGGAACGTGGTTCACGGAATTTAGGCCCTTTATATTACTTTAAAAAAAATTGAGATTGAAAATATATCTACAATGAAAGGATATAGAGTAAATGCAGACAAATTAACGGCAGTATAATACCGAAAGAACAAAACACGAAATTACATAAATCAAACTCAAACTCCAGAGACATGGCAAAAACGAGAACACTAGAAGACGGAAGATCAAAGAACTACACATCAAACTTCAGCACTTACCGTGTGGGCTCTTTCTCTCTCTCTCTCTCTCTCTCACACAAACAAAAAAGTGACAGCAGGTGGTTTGGAAGGATTAGCTTGGCCTGCCATGCATACGGCTCTCGTCACAGTCAGTGAGGCATTTGTGATTTTGAAAGATCTGTTTGGTGGCTGATCGGTTAATGTCATTTTCTTACTTGTAGACAAAACTAATTTCAATCCATGGTATGTGCTACTTCTCTAACCCTCAAACAATACCAAGGTAACAATGTAGAATGTTTGTGTAAATATCAAAAGTATTCAGACAATCAAAAAGACAACTCTGTACCACAAGCACCATCAACGAAGACAAAACTAAACTTCAACAGTATGATATGCAAGACAACACAAAAAACTAAATCACTGAGAATGTGAACCCCAATAAAAACCGAGGATAACACCAAGTGCTCCGGAGTAAGCATGTCTGCTTTATATACAGCACCCGTCACACTGTCAGTTGGTCAAAGTCGGAATCCGGGAATCAGTGAATATAGCTAAATATGAGCGTTTTAATATGTGACCCCAACTTTTCGTATCTATCTATAATGTGGTGATGGCCAAAGAATTTCTGAAGGGACGAAAGTAACAACAGTTGAACATACCCATGACTCAGCCGTTTTTATGACCGTGCTTTTGCTCTTTTCAGAAAGTCACTGTATGCACTGGGAAAAATCAAGGGATAGAACAACGCTTTTGTTTTTGTCCTCATCTTAAAGTCACCACGAGGCTTTCAAAAAATGGGCTTTACTGATACCTCGTTTTAAGCTTAAAAGGTCCGTAGGACCAGTTTGAGTGGAATCGTTGCTTGATGTCGAACCCTATATCAATGTCTTTATTCCTCATGGATGCGGGTTCGTCAATAAACATAAATTAAACGGGCAAAGTGCTCTTACTGTCTAAAGACATATAATTCAGGTTTTTTTTAGTTGTGTTTGTGTTGTTCTATTTATGCTTTGGTTTCCATTCATTCTTTTTAAAAGGACAGATGTAACATATTGACTATATGGAAGATTAAGCTCATTTTCAAAACCGTTTCCTGTTCTCCTTTTTTTTATATTCAAGTTCAGGATTATAACTTGAAACATTGCAACTTGAAGTTTCTTTACTGCTTTCAGTCATTGCACATTCCGTCAAGCTACTAAACATAAAACTTTAGTCTCTTTTTCTGTGACCGTAGCATTTTTTTTTCTTTTAAAATTGGTGTAAATGTACCTATGTCTAAAGGTTTATGTATTTAGCGGCGAGCATCCCATCTTTCAAA
Organism: Modiolus philippinarum; assembly: GCA_002080025.1. Lineage (NCBI taxonomy): Eukaryota > Metazoa > Mollusca > Bivalvia > Mytilida > Modiolidae > Modiolus > Modiolus philippinarum. The sequence continues at coordinate 66,021 of MJUU01063616.1, read as the reverse complement.
ATTATGTATTGTTATTTTCTCTCCTTTCAAGATTGTGGTCATGGAGTTTATGTCCCTTTATTTGTTCATTAATGGAGTAAATAGTTTACCTGCATTGGGTTTTATTCGTATGTTTAGCTCTGTCCTTAGCTGATTTTGGTTTCCCATTTAGATCATATTGGTTATTTGTTCTCTTTCAGTTAATTTATCATCTTCCAAAATGTTTTGATTTTATCTGCACTGAAGAGACATATGTTGTCGAAATGGCCATATGTAGAAATTTAATTTTTAGTAAATTCGATTATTAGTTATTTATTGCCACAGGGTCGATGCCGTTGCTGGTGGACTGTTAGTCCCCGAGGTTATTCACCAGCCGAGCAGTCAGTACTTCGGGGCTGACCAGAAAGCCGTGTTTTTATTTGAAACTTGCAATATCTAAATTTTGTGTAAATTTTGTTGAAACTGAGGAGTACTTCCCTGATACATTTCTCTGTCCTTAGCTGATTTTGGTATCCCATTTAGATCATATTCCCTTTCAGTTTATAAACATCTTTGAATTAATGGTCTCCCAAAATGATTAGATTCTATCTGCACTGAACAGACATAAGTTGTCGAAATGGCCATATGTAGAAAATAAATTTACAGTAAGTTCGGTATTTATTTATTTATTATACTATAGGGAAAGGGGACAGATAAAGGGAAGGTTTGGGTACCCATAAACTGGTTTAACCCTACCGCTGGCTAAAAACCGGTGAGAATGATTAGTATATTCTTATATACTCCCAAAAACATGCAACAGAATATTTTTTTCTTAGATATTGGGAAAACTATAATTACAATTTCAAGGACAAAAATTAAATTCCAAGTGCTTTGGCAACCCTTTTAAAAATGTCAGTTATGCTATCCAAGTCATGGTATTTTCTTTCAGGATTAAAGGTATTTTTGAAGCAGGATGGAATGAATTATGTTTGTAACTGATCATCTGCAAAGTTACTTAATGAGTATCGCAGTGAAACGAGGGTATTTATCAAGCCTGAAGCCAGTACTTCGATACTAGTCCGAAAACCGATTGAATTTGATATAGCTGATTTTGGCTTTCTATTTGTACCCTATAAGTAATTTGTTCTCTTTCAGCTTTTACACAACTTTTCGGCTATGGATTTCCAAATGTTGATCTGCATTGAATAGACATAAGTTGTCGAAATTGCTGTATGCATAAACCAATTTCACTATCAATTCGGCATCTAGTTATAAGTATCGTATTTAAAGATGAATGAATATAGATGACAACTTTCTTATTACGGGAAATAATCACTCGACTTAATAAGTCAAGTGTTAATTTGTAAGTAAATACGTCTTGCTTATAATAAAACGTTCAGAAATTCGCCCATTTATATGGGAAAACGAAAAGAAATTAAGACAAATTAAACCTCTTCGAAATCAAACATCTGCAATGATGTCAAATGACCCAAAAAAACTGAAACGAAGTTATGTTTCAATTAAAGCCTTGCTTGCGTGATAAGGGTAATAATTTTATTTCAGGAAGTCAATAACTAATATTTTTATATAGATAGCGGTTAGTTATCGGGTTTTCTCAGTAAAATCAATGTCATATTGTCATATTGTCACCGGTGAAAATAAAGGATTTCTAGTCACTGGATGACGTCTTAATGAAGCGACGTCACAATGTCTCTTCAATGTCGTCGTCAAGTAAACAACTGGCGTATTGACATGAAAAAAATAATCCGCATCTAAAATCTCGGTTTTTGATTAGAAAATCTATATAATAAAAAGCATAACTAATCGGCCGTCATGAATATCAATAAAAATGTCACTCGTGTCGATCAACGCAGTGGATTTAACTCGTTGCAGAACAAGTTCTGCAACTCGTTAAATCCTTCTGCGTTGTTCGGCACTCGTGACATTTTTATTGATATTCACGACGGTCAATTAGTTATACTATAATTTTTTGTTTACTGCCACCCCAATTAAACTTCTGGATAATTTGTTGTTCCCTTTTTTCATGTGCATAAATAAATAGTTTTCTCTATATAAGTGTTTGTCATCACAAACAAGGTAAGTTCATATATGTACTTTACATTTATCTATAAAACAACAATAACATTATTACTACTACTACTACTAATAATAAAACTTATATTACCCTACAATTACTTTTCAGCTTCGGCTAAAACATCCTCTCACTTTTTGTTATTTATTACCGCTGGATCAATGCCTGTGCTGATGGACTGTTAGTCCCCGGGGGTATTCACCATCCAAGTAGCCACTACTTCTGTAAAAAAAAACAGTTTTATTTGGAAACTAGCAATACATGAATCTTACGAATTTTCTTTTGTACTTTTAGGATTTTACATAGCTCAGTCCTTATGCCTTTTCTACTTTCATCTCATTCGTTATTTGTTCTCTATCATCTTTTTACACGTATTTCGGTTTATGGACTTCCAATTGTTTTAATTTTTTCTGCACTGAATAGACATAAATTGTCGAAATGCGCATATGCAAAACAATATTCACAGTAACTTCGATATTTTGTTATATATCTACCATCAGAATGGACATAACTTTGCATTTAAGGACCCTGTTGAAAGTTTTGATCAAGTGGCTGAGACTATTGGGACCATGATTTATACATTGACTTGAAACTTTTATCCAAAAATAACGATACTAAGGAGATTTGAAAAAAGATTTCAAGCTTGGGTTACAACTTTCTTATTTTTGGACTATAACCTACTAGGTACATCTAATGGAAAGCAAACTTTCATCATTTTGATATTAGTTATTTGTTTTCTATCAGTTTCTGAACGTCTTTGAGTTCATGGTCTTCCAAACGTTTAGTTTTATCTGCACTGAAGAGACATGAGTTGTCGAAAATGCGCATATGCAGAAATAAATTCACAGTAACTTCGATATTTAGTTATTTATTTACTTAGACAACATCAAAGAAAATAAAACTTTTTTTTTCCATTTATAGACTCGGTTATGTTTGAAACTGAAAATGGCTTGTTCTTGTAATAAAACGTTATGTTTTTGGTATTGCATTACTATCATTACATTAAATGATGTCAAATTCA
>MJUU01063616.1:22098-42209 GCA_002080025.1 Modiolus philippinarum | reverse complement strand
CCCCCCCCCCCCCCCCACCCTGAAAATCAAAAGGTCCGTGCCTTAGTATCTTTTTGATAGATGTCAACCCATTTCAATAAGCAGCATATATTTAAAAGGAATCAGAATTTACCTTTATTCCACCTACCTAAATGATAAAATTGACCTTTTAGAAACATACATACATACATACACCCGCTGCAAAACCTTTTTATCAAATGTCTTTTTTTCTATGGCTTATTAAAATATTTTCTATGGAATTCGTGAATATGGTACTTTCGAGAGATAAGAACTATTGGGGAAATGAAGACAGAAATGAGTCAACTGCGAACCTCAAAATCCAGTAAGCAGGATGAGACTTTATTCCCGAGAAAACTCAAGATCAGAATTCGGCTAAAAACGGTGAAGTTTCGCATTTTCCCGCGTTTCTAAGCTTCATCCTTATTGCGTTTATTTCAAGTCAATGTATTGTTCTTGTCTATATATTTCACATACCAGATAATTGTCATGTATCTGTAACATTTCTCTTTGGGGGTATAGATGAAATAATGCTTTAAAATGGTAATAAAAAACAACAGCAACAATAAAAAAAACACTCAATTAATATATATGCGCTCAAAATTCAAGTGGAAAAGGTCATAAGGATACTTTATATTGACCGAAAATTGAGTCATGTATATGACCATAAAAAATACACCTTTCATTTTTCCCCCTCTAGAGTTTGGCAAAGAAATATTTTGTTCTAATGTTGTTTTTTTTTTCTTTTTTTTTGGTGATATTTTGTTTGTCTTTGTTTTTCTTTTTGAGTGTTTTGTTTTTGGTTTATTTTGTTCCGTTTTTTCCTGGTGGGTTTCGATTTTATTTGTAAAAAAATACGAAATACGGAAAAAAATCAAAGATCACATTTGTAGATTGACCACATGTGTAAAACAAAAACAAAAACAGACATTATGTTGAAGCAAAAGGCTTTAAAATAAAAGACAAAAAAATATATATATATATACAGAAGATATGAATATTTGATATCTATATGACGTGACTCGGAAACAGCTAATAACAAAGGGCATTTCTCATCCTCGATTTGATGGAAATGTTAAAAAATGTCAAAAACTGATTAATAATCCAGAAAAACTGGGACGTAACTTACATTCTTTACGTATTAGTGGATATCGACGAGATATTCTTAACAAATCCGTTAAATTGGCTTTGGATTCCAGTGACCTGAAGACTTTACATATATACTGGCCTCTCACTGATACTGCCGATGTCTGCTGAAATACATGAAGACTCTTTACTAAACCCTTCGGGAAGTTTTGAGTTTGATTTTTCTTCCGTAGTGCGACAGTGTTTTACCAGCAGACTAGATTCCTTGAGCTATCCGGCAGTTTAGCGGCGAGCACTCTTTGACCCTTCTTTCAAAATTACGTTTTATCTTATGCTTTTTCTGTTCCAAGATAGTGGTCATTGAGTTAGTAGTCTACCTGTATTGGGTTTTATTCGCGTGTTTATGATACTATAGGGAAACGGGATAGAGAAAGGGGAGGTTTGGGTACCCATAAACCGGTTTAACCCTACCACTGGCTTTTGCTGGTGCCGGTACCAAGTCCGGCTATCCCGAGTTCCTATTGTTATTTATGTTTGTCTCTTGTTTTCATTATTGTTTTTCTGGTGCAGTTTGCTTGTAAATTGTGACATGTGATTGTAGTTCCTGGCCATTGTAGGTGTTTGCTGTTTTCCTGTTTTTGTAAAATATATATAAGATCAATTAAAACTATAGCGGCATAATAAAAGAGACGAACGTTGCGGGTCCTTCTGTCGTGTCCCTACGTCCTAACGTCCAAATTTTTTATTTATGTGACAAATTGGCTACCGTTGTCCCATTTATATGATTTCCTTTATTAAGGCATTTATGAAGAATCCAAATATACTCCGAAAAAGTAAAATCCGTGTACTTACGGTTCATATGGAAAAAGTTTAAGGTTTTTCTGTTCTAAATAAGAGCACAAAAATGTTGAAAAATGTATGGCATGTTATTTGTGATAAAATGGCTATCATGCAAAGATCGTTTGTTCTGATGTAGAATATGCCGATTTTTTTTTTCACATTTTATTATTTCTTTTGAATATTGATGTAATATACTTTAAAAACATATGCAAAATAGTTTACATCCCTCTCTTCATCTTTTCGGAAAGTTGTATCAAAATTAAGTATTAGTAATAATTATTTTCTCGGCAGTTTTTTTACGTTAGACATACCAGACATCGACGCAAAATGGACGCTGCGGGTTTCAAATTTTGTCTGACGAAAAAACGGATAAAATGATACAAAGGGATTGAAGTTGGTATCCCTCATGCAAAGTTTAGTGAGAATCGGAATAATAAAAAATATAAAAAAAATACATGGCTAAACATTCATATGTTGTTTGATTAGTAACGTTAGACATCCTTCTTTTCACGGAGTTTTTTAAATGAAAGTGAGATACCAAATGAAAGTGAGAATAATGCATCAAATACAAATAATAACCCTTATACATAGACCAAATAAAAACAGTATTTGATTTTCAATTTTCAATGATTTACAATGGTAAATGAAAAAAAGATAACCGTAAAAAAAAATTCGCACCAATATCGTGCGTAACGTCAGTACAATAACGTCGTAAATCGGGAAAAGCATAAAAGCGAAATCCATTTGTTACTTAGATAAATAAAGAAAATCTGTCAACTTAAAGTCCTGATTTCGGCATACTTCTTTAATGATAAACACACATTTATAAGATCGATTACTTAATTGATTATTTAATTATCAATTTTATTTCAAAGCTATAATATATATTAGTATTTTGGTAATTAAAGGCACAGAATAATGGGCTGTCCAAACTTTGATTAAGATAGGCGTAAAAAGCTCTAGTGCTTCTCTATTATTCACTAATCTTTTAATTTAGACTTGAGTCAGTTGATCACCAATATCAGCAAATCTCAACCTAGGTACTGTTATTTATTGCCATCACTTCCCATCCCCTTGCGCTGTTTACATATTAAATGTAAAATGCTGATCCGGTCATTTTGTAGATACCTTTGTGGACAAAAGGAACTAGTATTCACATTTGTGGTCTCTTATGATGTACTGGCTGACTGATTTGCACACCATCAAGATGACACCCAGTGCAATTTACTGTGTTTTATTAAAGTTTCAAATTAAAACAGGCGATACTGTTATTGTTTAGAATAGTATATTGGTAAAAGCATTATTGAATCAAATATGAAACATACTGACGGACTTTTAATTATTCTGATTAAATGAAAACGTTTTTTTTTTTAAATTATTGCAATACAACTTTATGCACTCTAAATTAAAAGAATTGACAAATAATAAAAAAGGAAATCTAAGAACAAATATAATTAAAATCAATGTCAATTATGTGTCTTCTGAAATAATTTTTATTACCATGAAAGAAATTTATTTTCCTCTACTTAGTCTGAAAGATAGATGCTTAGCGGTGAAAGGAATATAATCCAAATTCGTTTAAACATATTACGTTTACGTTGGTTATTATGTTAAAGGAAGTTGCTTATCCGGAAACCTCTATCAAGACGACCCGTAGCATCGGTTCGAGAGAAATTCATTGCTAAATGGCGAGCAACACCGCATCTGTGTTTTACTAGTCATGGATGCGGTCTCGTCAACAAACATAAATTAAACTTGCGAAGTGCTCGTACAGTCAAGAGACCTACAAAGGCCTATAAATACTGTTGTTTGGATTTGTGAGTTATTCCATTTATGCTTTGGTTTCCAATTTTTTACATCATTTAGAAAAGGAAAGATGCAACATATTGACTATAAAGAAGATTAATAGGATTTTCCATAAGGTCAGATTAAAGATCGGGATATCTTTCACGAGTGTAAGAAATTTCGTCTTTTCTCGAGTTGAGCGTAGCAACACGAGAGGAAAAGACGTGTAATTTCTTTACACGAGTGAAAGATATCCCGATCTTTAATTTTGACCGAATGCAAGTTCCTATTTCTTCCATAAAATATGAAAAGAAACGCCTGCAAACCTATACCGTATGAACAACGTCGTCGCCATTTGAGTGTATTTTAGACTGTGACGTCAGGTGTTTTATGACGTTTAGTCATGGTAACGATTGTTTTATCACAGAAATGAACACTTATGGTTGGCTATTTACCCGTGTAAGATAAGGTCGAGTGCATCGATCTTACATGGGTCATCTCACACTGTAAACCACCATTTACGGAAGAATAAGCTCATTTTCAAAACTGAAGTCTTTGCCATCGTAGGTGCTTCTTGTTCTCCTTTTTTTTTAAAATTTAAGTTCAGTATTTTTAAGTTCATTTTAACTTTATCTTTCCTTACCGCTTTCAGTTATTGCACATTCCGTCAAGCTACTTACCAAAACTTTGGTCTCTAATTCAGTGATCGTAGCATTAATAATAGATTTGTCATATACAATTTGAAAATTGGTGTATATTGGTGTACATGTACCTATGTCTAAAGATTTATTATAAACACTTGCATTTAAATTATTTAACTCTTTAGAATGATTAGTATATATTTATAGATTCCCTAGAATAACGCAACATAATATTTTTGTAGGATCTTGAGGAAACTATAATAACAAATTAAAAAGAATTAAATTCTTAATTTTTTTTTCTTTTAAAAATGTCAGTCATGTTCTTTTCTTTCAAGATTAAAGATATTTTTGAAGCAAGATGGAATGTATTATTTTTGTAACTGATCGTCTGCAAAATTACTTCAGTGGCGTAGTAAAACGGGGGTATTCACCAAGTCAGTAGACAGTACTTCGATCCTGGGGCGAAAACCGATTGAATTTGGAATACTAAAATTTAAAAAGAACTTTTTGTTTAAAACTAAGGAGTATCTTCAGCGTTCATAGTTCTTTTGGCTTTCTATTTATATCCTACAGGTAATTTGTGTTCTATTGTTAATAACTTTTACGCAATTTTTTTTTGTTATGGATTTCCAAATGTTGATCTGCACTGAAGAAACATAAGTTGCCGAAATGGGCATACGAAGACGAAATTTACAATAACTTCGTCGTCCAGTTTTAAGTATCGTATTCAAAGATGGATGACTATCGATACCGACTTTTTTGAATAGGGGGATTAAAACTCGACTTTATATCACGAGTGTTCATTTGTAAGTTAGTAAACAAGTCTTGCTTATTTACTATCAATTTGTTTTTATTCACAAATGTTTGTTGACATAGTGTTCCATGATTATTTAGAAAGAAGAAAAAAGTGAAGACAAATTCAACATTTTCGAAATCAAACAACTGTAATAATGTCAAATGATCCCAAACAACAAAAACAAAGTTATGTTTTAATTAAAGCCTTGCTTGCGTGATTAGGTTATAATTTTATTTCAAGAAGTCAATAACTAATATGTTTTATTTACTTCCATCCCAGTTGAACTTCTGGGAAGTTTGTTGTTCCCTATTATATTGACATAGATAAATGACAAATTACTGTTAATTTAGTTTTTGCATATTCGCATTTCGACAACTCATGTATCTTCAGTGCAGATCAAATCAAATTTTGGAATTCCATATACCAAAGTATGTGTAAAAGCTGACAGAGAACAACTACAAATAGGATCTAAATAGTAAAGCCAAAATCAGCTAAACTGCTTTTTTCTATATCATTGACGAAAAATTAAGTATTTGTAATCCCAAACAAGGCAAGATCCAATATTAATTTTATATTATTCTATAAAACAACAACAACTTGTTATCAATAACATTGATGATAATAATAAATAATAATAATAATAAATTGCCCTACAATTAGTTTTCAGTTTAAGCTTAAGCTCAAAACACACTGTACCATCAGCATGAGCATAATTTAGCATATAAAGGACCGTTTAATAATCAAGTGGCTTAAGACCCTGGAGTACGATTTATCCAAGACCTCGGGAGATTTTTTTTCCCAATCAAATGCTCCTTCAGATATGTGTAATGATTCATCCTATTTCAAAGCTATATCTTTGACTTGGCTATAACTGAAATAGGTGATGCATCTGTTCGCAAACAGTTGTACAACATTGTACAACTCGAAATAAAACAAAATAACAAAGTTACTGTGAATCTAGTTTCTGTAAATGCGTATTTCGACAAATTTATGTCTCTTCAGTGCAGATCAAATCGAGACATTTGGAGATCCATAATCCGAAATACGTGTTAAAACTGACAGAGAACAAATCACAAATAGGGTCTAAATAGAAAATCAAGAATCAGCTTAGGACAGGGCTATGAACGAGGAAGATACTCCTTAATTTTAACAATTTTTTTTAATTTTTAAATTTCTTAAATAACTAAATGAATATTTACAATCTATATATATGATTAATAAACACTTTGAGTGAAAAATTGGTCATGCAACAATAGTTTTTCTTAATCGTTATTTCCCTTTTTTTAACTTCCTTTGACATATATCAATACTGTAGTTGTTGTTGTTTTTCTTTTATATTTCAATTGAGGGAGTTCGAGCTACAGATTTTCAGAACCATTCGATATCCTCGGGTTTTATCCATTCAAACTATGTTAATTTTTTTCCACATGGATCATATTTTCTTGGACACAGGTCACTTTAAAATGTAAAAAATAGTAAATATCAACTTCCAATTATATTTTCATATATTGTACGGCATATAAATAGCTAATGGAAAATCAAGGAAAACTCTAGAGAGAGCTATTTTCCCGCCAAAATTTTAACCTCTTATATCTCAAAAATTCTTACATCGATTTTCAAAATTTTTGTATCATGTTGCTCTATTAGCAAAGTTATTCAAAACAAAAGGTCAGCATTTTGATTCTAATTACAACATTTCTGACACTTGTACTCCCTTAAAAAATGTTATCAAATGAAATCGGTTTTCGGCCCAGCACCGAAATACTGGCTACTGGTTTGGTGAATACCATCGGGGACTAACACTCCACGAGAAGCGGCATTGACCCAGTGGTAATAAATAACAAAATACCGAAAATTTTGACTTTGACATCTAAGCAAACAGACTAATAGAATTCAATCACAACATACAATAACCATGCACGAAGTAGTACTCATAGAGTCAATTACAAGAAAACCTGATATAATAAAATCGTGAAATGTTGACACTATAAACAGGTTGTCAGAATAACATTTGGAAATTACAAAACAAAAAATAATAATAAAAGTACATTAATTATAGAAATGTTAAAGTTTGTGAGTGTATCAACATGAGAAATTCTCTCAAGAACACTTACATCCAAACTTAAATATATAGTGAGCATTTCTTTACTTTCGAATTTCCACACTGCAGGAGAGACAAACTCAAGTCTTAATTAAACAACGAAAGGGTCGTTATGGAGTAAATGCATATTAGACAAAGGCTCTACGAAAACATGGTATAACCAAGCAATGGGGCAAATCTTGTGTTGTTATTTTTCCTCTTGAAGTCACCATGATACATTCAACAATGAGCTTTTTTCATATCTCAAAAAAAGTTCAAGACGGTTCATAACACCGGTTTGGGCGGAATTCATTGCTTCATGTCGAACGATGCTACATCCATGGTTTTATTTACTCATAGATTCAGGATCGTCAGCTATGGATTTTTTCTAAAAAAATATTTTGGATCTGATTTTATGCGAAAAAAATATTTTGGCTGCCAAAATGATGGAAAAAAATTTCTGAAGGAGGCATTCTGCCCAAAAAAAATAAAAGTTTCTCTCGTGCTAATCAAGTCATAGTCTTTAATTACGAAAATTCCAAAGGAATATCGTTGAAATTGGTACTATTCTATTAACAGTAAATACCTTCATTGGCCGAAAACTACAATTACATGCCACAATCCACAGAGGGACCGAACCAGAAAAAAAAAACATATAACAGACTAGAAACAAGCGTAAATAACGGTAAGAACTCGGGATAGCCGGACTTGGTACTGGCATAAGCAAAAGCTAGCGGTAGGGTTAAACCGGTTTGCAGGTACCCAAACCACCTCCTTCTCTATCCCGTTTCCCTATAGTAAAATAAACATACGAATAAAACCTAATACAGGTAGACCACACTATCTTACAATACATGACAGCGATGTTATCTTATTTATAATCGGAAATTAACACTTGACTTATTTGTAAACAGGTATTTGAGAATTACTGATGATAGCCATTAATTTGTCTTTTTGAGGAAATAATATCTAACATTTAAGATCCCGTAAATAAACAATCTTCATCAGGTAGAAAGATGAATAATTTAGACACGCTCTGACTCTTTGAATCAGTCTTCAAATAATGGACCGATTTAAGTTGTTACTCGAGAATTGTTATTTTATTAAAAAGATTATCAGAAGCATAAAACTATCAAATACGTAGACAGTGTTGTAAAGTCAAATCAGAAAACAGTGTAAAACAACGAATATATATACAATATATATGTACATTGTCGGAAAATAAAAAAATTATTTGACGAGCTTTAGAAACGGGTAGAAACGCAGCGAGTACAAATAAATTTTATATTTCCGACAATGTACGTATATTGTTTTTATCCTGCAAGCATTTAAACCATATTTAAAAATGCATTTTCTTGTGAAGCGGGACCAGGAAGACAGTAAACAACTTAGGCCGTTTTGTTATAATCCTTGACGTCATAAGAGAATTTACACTGCGACGTCAAAGTATTCGAAGTTTCAAACCAGTCGCCCTGTCTTTTCTCCATTCAAAATCGTGGACCAGTGACCAGTATATCCTACGAATACGAAAAAAAAAAATATTCGTAGGGTCGTATTCGTCTAGTAAATACCACCATTGCAGGATAAATTTAAGGTTGAACAGTTGTGTCATACATTGCATATAATTCGAAAATCTTTTACATTTACTTTGATTCGTTATGTGAAGTTTGATTGAGGTTGAATCAATAAAACTCAAGATGAGTTGATCTCTATAGACTTTTCAACAGATACATCCCAAATACGAATGTTCAAGACAATTAGAAAATGAACAAGCCACCCCCTTGAGTTAGGGGCATAATTGAATGCAATATCTTAAGCTATTTTGAACTAAAAACATACATAGCAATGTCTGTTTTGTTTCAATTTCAAAACTGAAACACTATTCAATTATATTATTAATAAATAATTTTATGATCCAAAATCAAGTCTTATACATATAAACGAAATAGTAAATAAATGTGCGTACCAGGATTTCAATCGTTTTTCTATTTTTATCACAATTCAACTTCTGCGAAGTTAATTACCCCTTTCTTATCAACGAAAAAAATCAAATTATGTATATGTTTTTATTTCCATCATCATTGACCAAAGCTAAACGACTTCTCGAGAATCCCAAATCAAGGTAAGATCATAAATGAATTATAAGCATAAAATAATGCTAATAATAATAATAATAATCAAAATGAAGGCACTGTTTTCTATAGTACTTGAAGCCAGCCTCAAAAGGCTATTAATAAGACAATAACAATTCCTCACATAGAGCAGTTCTTCACTTTTTTCGCCTATGATATTGACCGTAAAATAACTAAAAAAGAAAAAAGAGGCATCGCTCTTTTTTTCAAATGAAATACTAAAGTACCAAAGTTGCATACTTAACCCCCGGACTTAACCGTAGAATTAGATACAAAAAAGTATGAAAGAAATAGCCTTTTTCCAGACACTGAGGTTACATTTTAGGATTTGTTATCAACTTAGTTGTTCGGCAACTACAGATACGTACAAAAAGTATTCGGTCACTATCTTTTTTTACTATATATTCTGTGTAAGACCACTTTTTTCAAAAAATTATTAAGAAGCCATTTCTTGTCCCATTTCTTTAAAATTTGCACCATAAACAAGGAAATTAATCAATTTTCCTTGTTTATTTAGATAAAATTTTGTTATTTGTCATTTTAGAGACTACGGATGATTTAAACACGAAGTAAAAATATGACGTCATGCTTTAACTTGCACATATAAGGATTTTCTACAACAAAATTTGACTTTCTGTTAAAATGACTGAAGCTTTAAAGCTACTACATATATAATTTATTCAAAATTATCCATTAAAATTGCATGATATTATCTAATTAACAGTGAAAACTATATCAAAATCAGATTAAAACTGGGTTCACAATAATTTTTTGAAAAAATGTCGTTTTATATGAAATATATAGTGAAAAATCTTGGTGACCAAATACTTTTTGTACGTCTCTGTAGTCAAAATAACTTTCGCTGAAACCGGTGCCGTCCTGAACTTACTAGGAGGTATCAACAAAGTTTATTATTTGGTGATATCAAGATGAAAAAAAAACTTGCAATAAAAGCATTATTCCATGGCTTGGTTTTAGACAATATATATATTCTCTATCTTTTCATTCTCTATTAAAGTCAGAGATTTGTTTTGAAATTAATGCTTTTAAGTTTATCAAGTGCATAATATTCAAACATGTCCGACTGGTTCGCATCTTATCCAATACCATGGGAAATTGTGTTACATTTGATATTACGGATATACATTCTTGAAAATTGCGTAACAAAATTCTTCGAAAGCGTTTCATGCATCAAGATTGGTATGAAATAGGGATTGTAAGCTGATCGTGCTCTACCAACTATATAATATTAGGCCGCTAATTATATATCAAAGAAGACCCGCACAATAGATTTGTTTAACATTTGACCCGATTAAAAAATCTTGTGCATTTGCTAATAAATGAAAAGTGTTTGATACCTGAACTTGATATTAACTCATGCCAATACATTGGTGGAATTTTGTGATCAAAGACTCCAATTATGACATATTGTCCGTATCGTTACAAATAAATTGACAGTATTATAAATATAACAAAATTTGAAACAATTTATCCAAGATCTACTAATTGACCAAGAACGGCTGTAATATCACTCTGGCCATAAAAAGTGTGACGCTATTCGTGAAATCACAGAATTGCCTATACAGTACAAGTGGGTACCCATCTCTTTTCCGCTATCAATAGATTTACCTGAAACTTGAAAACAGTGTTTGTGACGTAATGTAGATGTACACCTTCTATTTCAGAATTAGTCATAACATTACAAGTTTGTACCGATCGTTGCAAGTGGGTTCCCATCTCTCATCCATTACTACTACTGAACAAATGAATATATTTTCATGAACATTTAACAGTCTTTTAGATATTATGTAGATGTGCACCCATTATCTCAGAGTTTGATTTGATTGATTTTGGAGTTTCTAATAGCAAAACAAGTACTTAGCCATTGCATTAGAAGTGGGTACCAATCTCTAATCCGCTACTCCCCTGAACCACTAAAAAGATTTTCATGATTAGAATTTGGTGACATAATGTAAATATGCATTTCCTATTTCAAAATTTGATTTAATTGATTGGGTTTTGGGGTTCCCATAGCAAAACAAAAGGTTGGCCATTACATTTCAAGTTGGCACCCATCTGTTATCTGCTACTCCTACTGAACCACTGAATAGATTTTCATGAAACTTTAAAACAGTCTTCGGTACATAATGTAGAAGAGCACCTCTTATTTCAGAATTTGATATAATTGATTTGTATGGTTTCCTATAGCAAGACATGGACTTAACATTTCAAGTGGATCCCCATCTCTTATCCCCTACTCCTTTTGAACCACTGAATATATTTTCATGAAATTGCAAAAAAAAGAAAAATTAGAATATGCACCTACTTTTTCATCATTAGATTTGATAGATTTTGTATTGCTGGAATCAGCTTGGGAGCGGGATATATATTAGTGAGCTATGTTCACATTTGTCTACATAATCTCATCATCTGTCAGTTTTAAATATCTTTGATTTGTGGTCTTCCAAACGTTTAGATTTTATCTGCACTGATGAGACATTAGTTGTTGAAATGCGCATACGCAGAATCTAAATTCACAGTAACTTCGGTATTTAGTTACTTGAAGTCACCATAAGACCTTCGACAATGAGCTTTGCTCATGGCAGACCACTCAAAGCTGCTTTCAGTGGAATAACATTTGGAATTTACAATAAATAACAAAATGCTGTTAACTTATTTTAAAAATATCGAATTTTGAAAGTATGATATTGTATCTACATGAGACATTCTTTCAAAAACATAGTACACCATAACTGAAATATGCATATCTGGCAAGAGTAATCGTTACACGGACTCCAAATGACAAGATATTTATGATATCAAAGTCAAAGTTCACGATTAGTAATGGAAGTGCTAGAACATTCTCATTAAATTGTTTTCTTACTGCTTCAGTCGGTTTCAATAGCAGCAGCGTTTGTTATTTACACAAATGGCTGAATATGTACCTAGGTCTTCAAATTTATTATTAAAATAATTTGCATCAAATTGTTCAACAAAATCGTTGATATCAATTCTCAAAGAACACACCACAGAATAGATTTTTTTCAAAATCTTTAGATTATTTTAATAAATAGGCACAACAGTAGATTTAATTTTTTTTATCAATTCCCACAGAGTCAAAGAATTTATATTCTGACTGAAGTGATTTCAGGATTCTAGCTATAACCATCTGGTCAGAGCGGTCAGGATTCTAGAACTTCTAGAGCAGACTTGATACCTGTTCTAAGTTAACTTAGAGGAGCTTTTATGACTGCTCCAAGTTCACTTTACGAGATGTTATGTCTGCCACCCACTGTATTACGGTGCATGACAGCCTTGTTGTATTATATATAACGGGGAACTAAAACGTGACTTATTTGTAAACAGGTACCCGGATATTTAAAACGAAAATTACAGATGATAGGCATTAATTTTTTTTTTTTTTTTTTTTTTTTTTTTTTTTGAGGAAATAATATCTGACATTTTGTCCCGTTGATAAATGATCCACAATCACGAAGAAGAATATTTTAGTGTCGTTAATCATTTTACAAATATTGGTCCAATTTAAGTTGTTATATAAGATGATCAGAAGCATAAATGAAAATATCAAATATATAGACAGTGTTCTAAATTAAAACCAGAAAACAGTGCACAACAACAAATGAAAGATTCAGTTATTTAAGGTTGAACAGTTTTTTATGCCTTGTGGTACTTTTAATTTAAATCTTTTAAGTTACGGCAATAACTCTATATTAGAAAAAGTACAACTAAAATTTTGTAAACTACTGTTACATTTAAGAAATACAACTCCAACATGTATGCTATACGGGGAACTTGGCCGATACCCTATAGAAATCGATATCAAAATCAGAATGGTGTCATTTTGGGCAAATCTTCTGACAGGTAAAGACTCGAAACTTTCATATCAAGCTTATAAGCTTTTGCGTTGTATGACTGACAGTGATAATTTTAAATCTGATTGGCTTGAATGTATTAAAAATATTTTTAACGAATGTGGAATGCCATACATATGGAGAAACGAACATTTTTTTAGTTTGACATGGCTTAAATTGTCTATTAAAACTTGCCTACAAGATCAATATAAACAAACTTGGCATGCTAATATTGAAAACAGTCCATCTACCTTAAATTATCGTATTTTCAAAGAAAATTTAGAGTTCGAAAATATTTTGATATTTTAGAACCTAAAGATACGTATACTTTGTGTAGATTTAGAATGCTTAATCATAAACTTCCGATCGAAACTGGTAGATGGAATAACGTACAACGTGAGAACCGAAAATGTAATTTGTGTGATTTAAATGATATTGGAGACGAGTTTCATTATATTTTTAAATGCAAAAAATTTGATAGCAACAGAAAAAACTGTATTGACAGAAAATTTTCTTATAACCCAAATTCTCTTAAATTTAAAAATATGATGTCTTGTACTAAAAGGTCCACTCTAAAAAGATTATGCTCATTTATAAGAACCATTAATTCCACTCTGGCTGTTTCCTAGGCTCAACAAACACACTCTTCCGTTTGTATATATTGTAAATAGTATCTATTTCTTATTGTCTTTTATTGTCATTGTTAATGTTGTTATTGTGTGTCTGTATACCATTGTACTGCAAAGGTTTATCAGAATAAAGATATATATANTATATATATATATATATAAGTTACAGTCAAATGATTTGCTGTAAATCTTGATGATTGATGTTGAATCAATAAAACTCAAGGTGAGTTGATCTCGCAAGCTTTTCAGCATACACACCCAAAACACGTATTTTTAAGACAATAAGCCAATTAATCAATCCCTCCTCTGCCTTGAGTAAGACATTTAATTGAAAGTAATATATTGCACTATGATTAACTCTAACGAAATTAGATATAGCAGTATCTTTTTTTTCACTTTAAAAACCTATATCATGTTCAATTGTATAAAAATTACCCGAAATCCAGTCTTACAGTCGTAAACTAAGTTATATGCGTTTTAAAATATTGTTAACGTGACCATGATAAAATTATGTATAAGGAAGTTAATCACTAAATTTTTTTTTATTATTTTATCGCAATTTTACTTCTGGGAAGTTATTACTCCTTTTGCATCGACGAAAAGAAATATGTTTTTATCATTGACGAAAGATAAACCCCAAAACAAAAAAAAAACAAACAAAAAAAAAAACACACGAGAATCCCAAAACAAGGTAAGATCGTAAATGAATTATAATCTTAATAATGATATAGTAATTATTAATCCTGAAAGTACTATTTTCTAAGACTTGAAATCAACCTCAATGGTGAATAAAAAGATATGGAGTAAATGCACATGAGACAAAGTCTCTACAAATACATGGTAAAAAACAAGCAAAGGAACAACGCTTTTATTGTGGTTCTTCATCTTGAAGTCACCATGAGGCTTTCAACAATGAGCTTTGCTCATACCTCAGAGTAAGTTCAAGACGGCCCCTAGCACCGGTTTAAGCGGAATTCTTTGCTAATTGTCGAGCAACGCTACATCCATGTCTTTCTTGGTCATGGGTGCGGGATTGTCAACAAACATCAATTAAACTGGCAAAGTGCTCTCACAATCACTGTCATCCTTTGCCCGACAAAGGATGACAGTGATTGAAAACTTAACTATCGAAGGCAATTTTGAAAGGAATGTTAAAAATACTAAGATTTTGTCGGTAAAGCAGTTTTTACGCATGTACATCACACATTCTACCCTATTATATAAGCTTTGAAATAAAAAAAAACAATTTAACACGGAGGCACCGTGATTCTTTTTAAAATAAATCTAATACAAAAAATAAATGTTATGGTGTATTTGTCCTTGAGAGAAATTCTCATATACATGCAGATACACTATCATGATTTCGGAATTTTGGAGTTTTAATTTGTTTTTTATTTCATAATGATTTTTACACCATCTGTTTATAATACCAGCATCTCACAAACATTAATAATGCCGAGTTTTTTTGCAATTGACTCGATGAATGCCCTGTGGCTGTTTATATGTTGTGATTGTCTTTTTTGTGGGCGTTCTACGTTTGCGCCAATTTACCGTTCATTTGCGCCATATAAAATTTGCGCCAATAATACGTTTGCGTCATTACTTTTTCCGAAATGTATGTATCAAAAGCGCCAAAATTAAAACAATACATTTGCGCTAAGCTCTTTATTTTTTTAAAGAAATGACTTCCCTCCTCCTTTATCTGGGCTTTGGACCAACATGTATGTATAGAACCTGGGGGAGTTAAATGGAATAAAAAAGATAACAGGAAACACCTACAATGGCCGAAAAACATAGCCACATGCCAGAAAGTAAATAGGAACTGCACAAGAAAAAAACCCACAATAAAAATACAAAAGACAAACATAAAGTCAATTTAATGTTTAAAATGTTCCGTGTTCGTTGAGATGTATGTTGCGTAAAATTGTTTAAAATGTTAAAACCATAATACACTGTTTATTTCACCAACGGTTGACATTTGTAGCTTACACCAAAGACGAACTGCTGTCTGTTGATCTCACCGGATACAAGTTAACTGTACATATCCAATAAGAATTTTTCTTTACCGGTTTCTATCCTAGTGCGCATGCGAACGGCCTGGGTATGTATACTTCTAAGTCTGACGTAAGTGACAGCTTGTAATTTGGTTAAAGTATCACTAAAGACGAACATAGATGTGTGTGAATTATAGAACTGTTCATTGTAGTGTGTATGAAAAGCCTCAGGTCAAGTGTTGGTTCTCCTGGCATCTGAAGGTACTTCAGCCCATATACTTGGTGGGAATAAAGATGTGTCATCTAAACAAGTTGACAATACAGTCTGCAAATTTTTTAACTCTTTGATCAGCTAGTATGTGTAGCATCAAGTCTTCCATGAAACTGTTTCCGATATCAATTGGTTGAAGGTATGAAAGTCCGTAAAAATTGATAAGCAATTTACTAATTTCACTGCCCGGGTTCTTGTATTCCTTTGATAATCCAATATTTTGCATTTTACGCCACCAAGCCTGTCCTTAAGGGAAACGACAAGATTTTATGGTAACACCAGGAATTTTGAACAAATTCTGATGAAATGATCTTGGATGGTCTTTCTGAAATTTTGTCTGTAGCCTTTCTTTTACAAGCTGTTCTAAGAATTTGCCTCTTATTTTCTGTGGTCCGTTTTATTGATATGGGCTTAATTTCCATTCAAAACAGCAACACATGATGCATCCGTCGTAATTCTTGCTGCACTTGATATAATTGTACACCTCCAACTTATTTGACCATTTTTCTTTATGAAAGCTTGTCTAAATTTATGTCCATTAACAATAATAGCAGGTTTTCCTTTATCAGACTCTATTTTTGTGATAGGAACGTCCATCTTGGCCACTAACTTTTTTCAGATTAAATGGATTGTGACCAAACTTGGCAAGTGATCACATTTGGTTTATGAAAAATATTCAGTACTTGACTATCATAATAGAAAAGTTTTACTTATATACACGTGACGTGCGTTTTATTGATATATTTTTAGATTTTTCTTTTATTCTTTATTTTTTTTAATCTTAATAACATTCAAAAATATATATTATTCACCCCTTTTCTCTATTTATTATAAATTATCAAAAAGAGAGATAGTTTTAAATAAATGATAATATATAGAATAATGTATAATAAAATTTATAATTATAATTTATTTAATTTGAATTTTAGAAAAATGAAAATTAATATTTAAATTTAATAATACATTTAATTTCTTTTTTTAATTTTGTAATTTTTTACAGGTAAATTGGCGCTTTTGATCGGTAAATATTGGCGCTTTTGATCGGTAAATATTGGCACTTTTGATCGGTAAATATTGGCACTTTTGATATACCCGAAAATAAATTTTGTGGCGCTTCTGATACATTTACTAAAGCAGGATTAACGCAAATGTATGGTGGCCTTTTTTTGTCGGGCAACAGATGTCAGCGGTTGTAAGAACACTTTTTCCAGTTAATTTTATGTGTGTTGACGACCCCGCATTCGTGAGTCAAACACCATGGATGTAGCTTTGCTCGACATCTACCAAATGAATATCGCTCCAACCGGTGCTTTGGTTACAAATTCATCGTAATACCAAGCAATTGAACAACGCTTTTAATTTATTGTTGTTCTTCATCTTGAAGTCAACAAAGAACTTTGCTCATACCTTATTGTAAGTTCAAGATGGACCCTAGCACCAGTTTTAGCGAAATTAATTGCTAAATATCGACCAATAACACATCCATGTCTTATTTAGCCAATAATAATATCAAATGGCAAACCGCTCTTACAATTACTGTCATCCGTTGCCCAAGAAAAGCACTAGTGTCCTAAGCTAGTTGATAGATCCAATATATGGACAATTGGAGTTTTCTATATATCGTGTGCGTTTTTGTCACATGTACATTCACTTCATATCCTTTCATTTTTCTAAGCACAGGGTGCACTTTAAGTCGATTGTAAGAAAAACTTTGCATTATAAAATAGTGAGATATGGGCACTATAAACAGGTGATCAGAAAAACATAGGAAATTTCAAAAAAATAATGGAATGTCAAAATCTGAAACAAATGATTGTCTATCCACAAGAAATATTCTCTTAGGAATCTAGTTGATATTAACTAGGCATAGTAAGATGTTGGTGCTCTACCAGATATGATAATAGAGTACTGATCGGCCCCACCACAAATTTTCCTTTACCATTGGACATGATGGGAAAATATTGTAAAAACTGCGCATGAGTGAAAACCGTTTCATAATCCAGTTGATAATAACAAGGCGTGGTAACATAATGGTCATCAAACAAATAGTATGAGTTAAGTACCATTCATAATTTAAGATGGTCGCCACTGCAAATCTTTATGTAACAATGGACCTTATTGGAAAATGTTGCAAATTGCAAATTCTTGAAAATCATACCTGAAGTGTATCTTAGCTAAATAATAGCATGATGGTCATTTTTTTTTATTTATATTACTTTGACAGATCATAAATCCAAAATAACTGCCATCTTAGATTAAATGTTGTGTAAATTGTGGACTCTTGAAAACTCCATCTTATGTCTAGTTTATATCGTAATGTGTGTGAAAATGATAAACATCTAATAAAAAGTGATGTTTGCAACTAAACTTAGGGTAACTCTGTTGATATTTATTACCACTGCGTATTTGCCTCTGCTGGTGAAATGGTAGTCTCCGAGATTATTCACCAACCAAGTTGTCCAGTATTTCGCTATAGTCCGACAGCCAGTTTCTTTTGAAAAATTGCACATTTATCAAATTTAAAATTTTAGAAAACTCGTTGAAGTGTAAGAAGTATGCCTGTCCTTCGACGATTTCGACTTTCAGTCTAGGTTTTCTCCATCAGCTTTAAATACATGTTTCGGTTTGTGATCTTCAAGACGTGTTGATTTAATCTGCACTGAAGAGAAATAAATTGATGAAATAGCCACCTCTAGACGATAAATTTACAGTAAGATACTAGGTATTAAGTCATTTGATTCAGTTCCACTACCATATATCTTCAATTAACATTTGACCCGTTTGAAAATTTTGTTAAATACTTTATATTTAAATCAAGTTAACATTCACAAAATATTGCTGATAATCTAAATGATGTGTGATTAAATAATGATCATTAAACAAAAAAGTGGTGACCTGAGAACTTACATTGGACAATGTTATTAATAGATCAGTATCAAGGTAACACGCTAATGTTAGCCTCTGGTTTTTTAAGTATACTTTATATTATGAGACCTTGATTGAAAGGAAAATACTTGTAACAAACCGTTTAAAAAAACGATAAACTGTTTTGATTATAATTTAATAATGAAACAATATGCTAAGTTTATTTATTTATAATGTAAAAGTAAACGAGTAAAATGAAAGTTAATTCATACTCCGAATTCTTCGAAGATAACCAAATCAATGCTTTACACGTTCAATATTTTCTGTAATATTAATAAATATACACGTCACAATTACCTAATTTGAAGTTATTTTTAATATTATTTTATAATTATTTTTAGTCTATTTATTCCCTAAAAATTGTAGTTGTATATGTAAAATATTTTATCCCGTTTATCTTCAGATAAATTCTTCAATATATACTTTGAGTTTCATTAAAATTCACACGAGACATTAGCATATGCATAGTATGTAGCTATGATGATGTTCGATAGTGACATTTTTTATATTTGTTTCTAATTTTTACGGTTTTTCCTTTCATATTTTGTTCCATGATCTGAACAATAACCCTTTGAACTGTTTAAGTATTACTTTATTAATAAAATGAAGTGATTACACTTCATTATGCTTGGGTTGAAATAATCAGTTTGCACCAGCACGATCGCGCACCCATTTGTAGAATACAACATAGATGTAGCGATGTTCAACATACAGCAATTGATTCCGCTCCAACAAATTCTAGGGCCGTCAATTTTAGACAAATTGTTGAAATGTAAGGAATATGCCTGTCCTTCGCTGATTTCGACTTTCAGTCTGGGTTCTATTATTTATTTGTTCTCCGTCAGCTTCAAATACATGTTTCGGTTTTTGATCTAGCAGAAGTGTTGATTCAATCTGCACTGAAGAGACATAAATTGTTGAAATAGCCATCTCTAGACGCTAGATTTGCAGAAAGATAATAGGTATTGAGACATTTGAGTCAGATCCACTACCATATATCTTCATTTAACATTTGACCCTTTTGAAAATTTTGTTAAATACTTTATATTTGAAACCGATATAT